>JABCKH010007647.1:0-57072 GCA_018851285.1 Lyophyllum semitale | reverse complement strand
CTGATTGCTTTGTTCGTGAAAAACGCGATTTCTTGGCATGCCGAAAGTTGTTCAAATTTGTTCTGTTCGCATGGAACATCGCACCGATGGAATTCTAAAATTGGACATCAATCTTATCGTTGGAAAACGTGTTCGCGGAATTTCCCGACAGCCATCATGATGTTGCTAATTATAGACACTCCCAGCCTAACTCCTCGACACACATCGACACGCGCTCACGAAGAACAATGCACTCGATCCTGGCCAGTATGGCGGACATTCTATACACTGGCCCACTTACCATCTATGGTGCAACGGTCTACTATGGATCGCTTGGCCCGTCAAAGCGGACTGGCCATAAAAGCAGCACTGCTTGGTTGATTTTCGCCATTTCAATCGCCCTCTCAGGCTGCAGAATCGCGTTTTTACCTAGTTCTTTCCCCTCGAAATGGCTATGAACGAGCATCCACAACATTCCGGTGCTTCACGACCACGCTGTGATCCTCGTAAAAGTCGGAAGTGCCTTTTAGGCCCACGTCCTGTCCTCCCAGAACGCGTAACTAAGGTGAGGAAGTAATTCACACCTCTGTCAAATTTATTGAACGTATTTCAGCGCGATGCCCGTAGCTGCTTTCCGTTACATGTACACCCCGACCCGACGGCGACGTTAATGCTGATGCAAATGATCGCCGACTCGTATGAGGACAGCAGGATGGTCTGGGAGGCTAACAAAAACCGTGAAAGGAAGAAGGGTGATGACGTGAGCTTTCCACAGCTCACACTTCGTTGTAATACTCAAGTTCTTTCAAGCCTGCAAGGTATGGCCCCATCAACGATGAGCAGAAAGTACGTCATCATCTCGCCATGCTAAGTTTAGGAGCTCATTCTACTGTTTACAGAAAATCGAGAATTACCTCGTATCTTGTCGCTTTCTGTCGCGACCTGCCCCACCGGCACCAGATCCTTTGGTAACTAGTTTGCTACACGATACGCTTACTTGACTCGACTGATATCTGGCCACAGGCTTCCGTCTTGGAGCTTGTGGGGGCTGTAAAGGAGGTCGCACCACGGTTATGTTCGGATCAGTTCCTCGACCAGTCAAAGCAGCAAGAAAATCGTACCAAGGCCGTCGTATCAACCAGGATACTCTACTTCCTCCAAAGGTGCCTCAAAAGGCGTCAACCGCTGAAGCCTTTGGTAACTGCAACCGCTCCACCACCACCAGTAGTCCGGCCGGTGAGTCGAGATTGTGTTCTACTTTGAGTTAACGTTTTGAAAAGTCTTTCAGGCCCGCGCTGCCCTCCCTAGAATCGTTCCAAGCTGCAAGCCCCGCCTGCGTCGCATGACTAGTGCTGACACTCGCGCATTGCTCGCAAGTTCTGTCCGACAAAACACCGTCCGCAAACCAATTATCCTGGGTGCCGCTCCAGCTGTCGAAATCTATGTTGCGCCCGAGCTACGGGTCCCTGGCTTTAGAGGCGTTGACTATGATGATTTTAAGACCCTGGTCTGGCCAAAACCCATCCCCAAACCAGAGAACGACCTGCTCGATTGTGAACAAGTCAACGAAGTCAGGCGGGTATTCGAGCACCAGCCTGTTCCCTTCTATGTTTCCATGATAATATTGTGCCTCCTTCACCTATTGATGTTGTCGATCACGGTCGGCGCCATCTTGATTGCACTGTGGACTGTGATCGTCGCCGTTATTGGAGGCGTTGCAGGTGTGGTCTATTTTGTGGCGGGCCTTTTCCTTTCTCCAGAGGAGGAGGAGGATTTTGGGCTTGAGCGTCTTTACTCTTGATTACTCTGACAGCTACCTCCGGTTCCTGGAGCGATGTCACTCTTACCTCTCTTTACCTCTCTGTGCTCTGACATTCAGATACTATCACACTCCCTCCCTCAGTTTCCATTACAGTACGTACTTATTGCTATTTATAACTACTTATCGGCCCGGTGTGCAAATCCCGGTCTCCTTTAGGGCTCTTACCAACTTGTCACGCCATCTCCACAGAACGTCCTTGAGCACACGGGAGGCAACGGTGAGGTTCGATCATGGGCTGGGGCTGTAAACATGCATATTTTCTTTCGCTGTGCTTCTGATATCTGATAGTTTTTCCTATAAATATAAGGGATACTACTCTTTCGATGCTCTAGTGGCCTCCTAGCGCCGAAATGGGGCGACGGTCTTCAAGTTGGCAATGTTAGTGTCCCACTTCGCGTTGCATACGGTGGCACAGAATTCGCGGCTCCGACGCGTAAGATTGGAAGTGCTTCGGCAGCGCGCGAAGGTGAGATGGATGATTCGAACTGCACTTTTTGGTACATTCCTCGTTCGTCCACAGCTATGATAACAGTCTCATACTGTTATTCTCCTTTTCAGGCTTGGGTGGAGCATCAATGATCAATCATTGGTGAATACTCCGCTGAAAGTAATTGGCAGACATATGGGAAAAGAGTCACCCGACCAAGAAGCATTCGCGGAAGATGCGAGTATGTGGATCTTTACTTTAGTTGTCTTCTCCCTTTGACGAACTTCGACATCTTTAGTGTTCGTCACATAGACAATTTGATCCTCGCGCGTCGAGTGAGGAGAAGACCGTCCCTGGTCCCTTGGAGAATGTTATCTTGAGCAACGCAATGTGCATCGTTTTCTGTCGTTCAAACTCTGTTTCTCACGATCGATCAAGCATGTATGGAGCAATAGTATTCGACCGAGAACGCGATAAAACTAGTATGGACAAGTAACGGCAAAACCTTGGATACCATTGTAAGTAAGTGATTGTAGAATATTTTCCTTAGGTGGAAGCGTTCTCACGTCGATTTTGTAGGATTTTGTAGTCTGCAGTCAGCCTACTTAATCGAGATCTTGCATTGACGCCGTGCATTCGCTTAGATCGATGATAAGATCAGCACCTTGGACATCAACACCGTCAAGAGTAGCAATGGCAGCATGGTGATGTTTTCAATTGACAAGATGCTCTAAGATGTTACATGCTAGCGACGTGATGCGGCAAGATGCATCAGATTGGTACGAAGCATACCCCAAGCCGACACATGTGAATCGGCTTACGTTCTTCGGCCGCCGCATTCGTCCTTTCCTTCTTTACTGAAGTACGTCTGTGACATTCCTCGGCGCCCGTCTTCCGTCTTTCTTTCTTCACTTACTTGTTTATTTACCTAGTCCTCGGGCGCCGTATTCCTTTACCTGAAACATCTCCTTGAGTCAGCGGGAGATATAACCGTGAACTTGTGCGACGTTGCCTCGAATGTATGGGAATGAGACTCTTTTCGCCAACTGCCGGTACTGCTATAAAGGCCAGGCTGAAGGCATACCGGATACACAAACCATCAATCTGACGAGATGTCGCCCGTTGCGCAGTTTGGTTTCTCGGATGTCATCATATGCGCTCTTGGTCTCTGGCTTGTCTCGACGCTGTTCAAATGGCTCTCGAATCGGCGTGGCGCGCAGACGACTCCGCTCCGAGGACCACCCAGCGAAAGTCTCTTGTTTGGCTTGAGTCGTGTTGTCATGGAATCAGAGGATGCGTCTCTTCTATCCGAACAGTGGGCCAGGGAATATGGCCCGGTGTATCAAGTTCCAAATGCCCTCGGATCGTCACATATCACTTTGGTGGACCCCAAGGCTGTTACACACTTCTATTCGAAGGATACATTCGGGTATGTCCAGACATCGCTCGGAACTGCATTCATTGAGACTCTTGTGAGTTCCGTGCTCGGTATCTTATACGGATTATACCTTATTTTTCATAGCTTGGACGTGGCCTTCTATGGGCTGAGGGCGAAAGTCATCGGAGGTGCGTGGATGAACTTGAAGTCATTATGCACGCTCAAGGCCTGATTGAATACCTAGGCAGCGGAGAGCACTGTCTCCTGCGTTCAGCAATGCCGCCATCCGAAAACTCACTTCAGTTTTCTACGACTCGATTTATAAGGTCTGTGAACGCTCTTCGTCATTTATGCGGACTACAATGACAGGCTCAATAGATGAAAGATAATTGGGATTCAATTTTGGATTCCGCCACTAGTGAGGGAGCTGTGATCGATGTGCAAAAGTGGTACGTAGTCTACCCTCCACGCGAATCAGCCATTTCCAATTAAAATGATTCATCTAGGATGAATTTTGTATCGTGAGCTGCTATATCTTGGTAGTGTTTCAAAAGCTAATCTTTATTAGCCTCGACTCTATTGGCATTGCTGGGTTTGGGTATGACTTCGGAACATTGGATGGGAAAAATCCTGTTGTCATTGACGTAGTCGCCTCTCTGAAACGTGGATCCAGTGCCATATCTCGTTGGGTCTCCTTGCTGGGTCCGGCTCTCCCACTCTTGCTGCGGATACCGACTAGCGATAGCAGGATGCGGTCAAAACTACGTGAGTCTGTTGGGGAAATAGGAGTTGAATTGCTTGCAAGGATGCGTAAAGAAAAGGAAGGGGATTCAAGTGGAAAGGTGGAGGAGAAGTCTATTATCGCGCTCCTAAGTATGACTATCATCTTTCTTCGGCCTGGCTTGTTTCCTGACACTTGTAACAGTCAAAGCAGAAGGCGCAGATACTACGACGCCCGAAGAAATCATGGCTCAGGTTTGTCCCGACTACATTGAATCCGTTCTGTACTGAATATTCTTTAGATGGTCAGTTTGCCTGGAAAGTCTAGGATTAGTACTGACGAACGTCTAGAATGTTTTATTACTTGCAGGATATGAAACGACATCAAGTACTTCTTCTCATTACTTTTTATATACGTGCTAACCTTTCGCCCGTTCAACAGTCAGCCTGACAGTGAGCTATTCCACAGGTTCCGCACCGCTCGAATTCAGACTAAATCTGAGAGTAGTGGTCACTGATCGAACTTTCGAGGAAAATCGAGATACAGCAGAAACTTCGCGACGAGCTTTCTGAATTTTCTGGGACTGATCCTACTTGGGACGAACTGGCTTCAGGATTGCCATACCTTGATGCCGTCGTACACGAAGTTCTTAGGCTACACCCCCCTGTCACGGATACTACGCGAGTTGTACGTGATATAGTTTCGCTGCCTGACACTGACCCTTTATTCCCAATCCAGGCCTCTGAGGACGACATTATTCCCTTGTCCACGCCAATTGTTACCTCCACAGGCGAGACTGTTGCAAGCATCACAATCAAGAAGGGTACCATTGTTTCCGTTCCGATTCGTACGATCAACAGGTCAGAAGATTTCTGGGGACCTAATGCTAAAGACTTCGACCCCGAACGTTGGCTCAACGGTGGCGACATCGGGGCCAAAGAATTTCAAGGCCATCGCCATATTCTGACTTTTTCTGAAGGATCAAGGATATGCTTGGGTCGTCACCTTGCTTTAGCGGAATTTAAGGTTCGTTTTCGGTATTCCTTTTTTCTCTATACACAACTGTCCTGACGTAGATGCTAAAAGGCGGCCCTGTCGGTGATTATACGGAATTATACGTTCGAGCTGGTGGATGGTCCTGAGACGAAGATTGGGAAACATCCTTCCATCTTGCCTCGGCCTAAGATTGCAGGGAAAGAGGGGCCGATATTACCGTTGAGGGTCCGGCGCGTCGAATACTAGGTGCTGAGGTTGCACAAGGATCATTCTTGCTATGTCTTGTATGGGCCGCATTTAAGAATATCTTTTATTTTTGAGGGCCACGTTTGGCATGTTGGGAATCTTCGTACTTAAATGCTATCTCTTTCTATCACCTCCACTCCTTTGGAGTTTTTGAAGATCATCGCGAAATACTAATTTGTTGCTATTTATAACTATGTTCCGGCCCGGAGGACGGGAAACTTTCACGGACCGCTCTCACGAGCTATACGTATGTCGGCCCTCCTTCTCCACCGACTTCTTTCAAGTTGAGGAAGGATTCGACAGGCGAAAATCTCTTTATATATAGTTGACCGCAACGTTCCTATGCCTTCATATCGTCTAAGGCCTTCGATCGTCTGGCGACGCAGCCATTCAACCGGCGCGGAGGGCCCGAGCGACAATCTGGTCTACAGAACAGAGCTTGCCAACCATATCGCGACGATAGCTGCCCGAGGAAGACCCATGCCGTTGCTAACTGCCCCTCATAGAAGAGGTACACGACCGGTCTCGAAAGCCTCCCCGCTGAAAACCCTTCGCAGACCTGAACGTCCGAGTCACCTGCGCCAGCCTTCTTACGGGCTCCACTGGGAATGTCGGCTCAGAAATTCTCGGGGAGCTGCTGAAGAACGGCCAAGTCAAAAGGGTGTACGTGTATAATCTACCCAGCAAGGGCGAGGGCCATACGAAGGAGCCTGGGCTACCACTGATTGGGTACTGAACCTCGTCAAGTCGAATGTAGTACTCGGATCACTCCAGAATCTGGAGGGGGTGCGTCGTTCCCAGTTTTTCCTCAAACCTTCGCTCAATTCCACTAGATCGTTTCATGGCTTCCTATGGATGCGGTCGCAGCTGCTATCGTCACTGTTGTTCTATACGATGTAGCCCCGCCTCCAGCTTTGCACTGGCATCACCAGTCCGTAGAAGGGAGTGAATTTATTACGAGGATCAGAGAGCGTGGCGCAGCCAAGGATGTTTGGGTTGGATCTTGAGCGCGTTTCGCTCGATATGATTGGTTTTCGGCGATTGAATGCCTCGCCCGCACTGGACAGGTAACGGCAAACCTTGGTTGCCATTGTAAGTAATTGTAAATCAGATTTGGAAGCATGCTCACGTCGATCCAGGAGCCCGCAGTCAGACCCTTTTACCATGAATCTCCGTAAATTCTCAGATCGACGACAAAATCAGCAGCGCAATGGCGGAATCTCGGACGGGATGGTTTCAACGGACAAGATGATCCGTGCTACGTGCTAGCGACGTGATGGGCAAGGTGCATTATATTGGTATTCTTTGTCTGAGTTTTGATCATGTGCCCAAAACTGAGATGCAACTCAGGTTAGGTAGATTACCCACAGCGGTCTCGAAATGAAACAAGCGGGGCTCGACCGCCGTATTTACCTCAAACATCTCTTTCCCTCTGGTACTTACGCTTTTGCTCCACTCTACGCCGCATGATGATTCAGTTGCTTGTCATGACCGATGGAATTCTTACGAGTCGTCGCCTCGGAACGAGACTACTTCAGTTTCCACAGCTTGCTGCTAACTGCCGGTGCTATAAAGGCTAGCCTGAAGGCCTGCCGGACACGCAAGACGACGGCCTGACAAGATGTCGCCCATTGCGCAGTTGGATTCTCGGATATCATCATCTACGCTCTGGATCTCTGGCTTATCTCGACGCTGTTCAAATGGCTCTCGAATCGGCGTGGTGCGCAGACGACCCTGCTCCGAGGACCACCCAGCGAAAGTTTCTTGTTTGGCTTGAGTCGTGTTGTCGTGGAATCAGAGGATGCGTCTCTTCTATCCGAACAGTGGGCCAGGGAATATGGCCCGGTGTATCAAGTTCCAAATGCCCTCGGATCGTCACATATCACTTTGGTGGACCCCAAGGCTGTTACACACTTCTATTCGAAGGATACATTCGGGTATGTCCAGACATCGCTCGGAACTGCATTCATTGAGACTCTTGTGAGTTCCGTGCTCGGTATCTTATACGGATTATACCTTATTTTTCATAGCTTGGACGTGGCCTTCTATGGGCTGAGGGCGAAAGTCATCGGAGGTGCGTGGATGAACTTGAAGTCATTATGCACGCTCAAGGCCTGATTGAATACCTAGGCAGCGGAGAGCACTGTCTCCTGCGTTCAGCAATGCCGCCATCCGAAAACTCACTTCAGTTTTCTACGACTCGATTTATAAGGTCTGTGAACGCTCTTCGTCATTTATGCGGACTACAATGACAGGCTCAATAGATGAAAGATAATTGGGATTCAATTTTGGATTCCGCCACTAGTGAGGGAGCTGTGATCGATGTGCAAAAGTGGTACTTAGTCCACACTCTACGCGAAGACGGCCATTTCCAACTGAAGTAATTTATCCAGGATGAATTATGTATCGTGAGCAGCTTTATCTTGGTAGCGTCTTCGAAGCTAATCTTTATTAGCCTCGATTCTATTGGCATTGCTGGGTTTGGGCATGACTTCGGAACGTTGGATGGGAAAAATCCTGTTGTCATTGAAGTAGTCGACTCTCTGAAATTTCAATCCAGTGCCATATCCCGTTTCGTCTCCTTGTTGGGACCGGTTGTCCCGTTTTTGCTGTGGCTACCGACTAGTGACAACAGCATGCGGTCGAAACTACGCGAGTCTGTTGGAGAAATAGGAGTTGAATTGCTTGCAAGGATGCGTAAAGAAAAGGAAGGGGATTCAAGTGGAAAGGCGGAGGAGAAGTCTATTATCGCGCTCCTAGGTATGACTACATTTCGTCGGTCTGTGTTGTTCTCTGACATCGGTAAACAGTGAACGCAGGGGGCGCAGAAGCTGCACTCCATATGACAGACGAAGAAATCATGGCTCAGGTATGTCCTGACACATTGAATCTGTTCTGTACTGAATATTCTTTAGATGGTCAGTTTGTCTGGAAGGTCTGGGAATAGTACTGACTGAAAAACATCTAGAATGTTCTATTACTTGCGGGATATGAAACGACATCAAGTAAACTTTCTCTTTAATTTGTATATGCATGCTAACCTTTCGTCCGTTCGATAGTTAGCCTGACAGTGAGTCATTCTGCAAGTTCCAAACCGCCCAATCGCGGCCTAAATCTGAAAGTAGTGGGCACTGATCGAGCTCTCGAGGAAACCCGAGAAGCAGCAAAAACTTCGCGACGAGCTTACTCAATTTTCTGGGACCGATCCCACTTGGGAACAAATGTCTTCAAGATCGCCGTATCTTGATGTCGTCGTACATGAAGTGCTTAGGCTACATCCCCCTGTCACGGTTACACAGCGAGTTGTACGTGGTGTAGCTTCCGCCGCCTGACCCTGATCCTTTATTCCTAATCCAGGCCAATCAAGACGACATCATTCCCTTGTCCATGCCAGTTGTAACCTCCGCAGGCGAGACCGTTTCAAGCATCACAGTCAAGAAAAGCACCATTGTTTCTGTCCCGATTCGTGCGATTAATAGATCAGAAGCTTTCCGGGGACCTAATGCTAAAGACTTCAAACCCGAGCGTTGGCTCAACGATGGTGACATCGGGGCCAAAGAATTTCAAGGCTATCGCCATATTCTGACTTTTTCTGACGGAGCAAGGATGTGTTTGGGTCGTCACCTTGCTTTAGCGGAATTTAAGGTTTGTCTCTAGTATTCCATTTTCTATACACCGCTGTCCTGACGTAGACACCCACTTAAGGCGGCCCTGTCGGTACTTATACGGAATTATACATTCGAACTGTTGGACGGTCTGGACACGAAGATTGCGAGGCATCCTTCCCTGTTACCTCGACCTAAGATCGCAGGGCAAGAGGGAGCGAAATTACCGATGAGAGTCAGGCGGGTTGAATAGGTGGTGAAATTGCACAAGGATCATTATTACGGGTTTTTTTTGAAGACAATTGTCTATGTATCGTGTTGTTTCAATTGCGTGCGCCACGGTTTGCACCGTTGCTGCGAATCTTTGTAGATACTCGGCATCTCTTTCTAGTATATTACCTGCCGTCTGTTTTCGATCATCGAAGAATACCTGCAACATGTTCACTATCACTCTATAGGTAACCGTTTGGAATACTCGCCTTACTGAACCTCGGCGATGATAGTGACTTGATAGTGACAAGACTTGGAAGCGCTTAGTAGGATTACGTAACCACCACAGCTTGCTTCAATCCGAGTCTCCACTGTGGCTACAGACATTCAAATGTCAGAAGCTTCTTCTTCTGCAGATACACCTACTAGGGGTCGCGGTCGAGGTCAAGGTCGAGGAAATCGCGGAGGTTTAGGAAAATATCTTCGAGCAAGAGGCAGGGGCCGTGGGCGAGGACGCCCTGCAGAATTTGGCAGACGACTACTTCTAGAAGGCGAAGAGGAGGAAGAAGAAGACGAAGAGGAAGCCGCAGAACGAGCAGCTCGATACTCCAGGCGACAGCTTGGATCGAACGCGGATCGATATGCTGAACCTGAGCCAGAATTGGGATCCGATGGTGTGTAATGTGAACATCGCCTGAGCTATCGTGTCTTCTAATCGTTAGTATTCAGGCGAACCGGAAGTGGAACCTGAGGTCGACCTCTCATCGTTCCTCGAGAGACAGAGGATATCTGATGAGGGCCCATCAATCGCCCCCATTGTAATGACCGATAAAGCTGATATTGATACTAGCCTTGCACACATTGGTTCTCAAACTCATGTTTCTGGATCAGTGAGGAAAGGAAAGGTTGAACAAGTCGAGTGGGATCACGAACTTGATAAGATGAGCCGCGAGAAGGCATCTGCTGAAGCAACTTGGGGTATGATCTTTCTTGGCTTATAGGACGAATTCTTGCTTACATTTTTATTAAGAGCTCAAATCTCGGTTCCGGGCTAAAGCAGAGCGGCTTCGCGCAAAACCGACTGCGGCGCGAGACAGGAAAGGAGGTACGCCCAGGCTTCCTGCTCTCTAGAAGCTTTGCTCAACTACGTATATCAGTGACCTCTTATACAGATGCTCCAGCTCTTCCCCTTCCAGTCGGATCTTTGCCCGCACCGAAGAACCCCAAGGATGAAATGCAAGATTTCTTGGACGATCTTTTGGGCTGACTATCCTCAATCCCCGCTACCCAGCCGCCTGGATTCCTTTACGTAACCCTCCGTTCAACAACTATCCTCCCAAACAGTATCGAGCCCGGTCCTTCAGTCCTCAGTATATACCTGGGATGATGGCGTATGGAACTCGGCGCGCATACGCTTCCCACTGCTCCCCAAATTGCTTTTTCAATGCGGCATCCTCGACCGGAGCTCTCATGAGCAGGCCTCCCAGCACACCCATCATGCCGGTCGCGAAGGCTATGAGAGCTGCTTTCCCCCCTATTGTATCCAAGATACCCGATTCCCTCAACCACGAACCACGCGAACCCCACCAACAGTACATGCCAATATGTAACGCCAAGCTCCCTAAATAGCTTGGATGGCGGACGACACTGTACGGCCCCGCGGTGATAAGGCTGTGACCCTTGCGGATGCTGACGTCGTACGTGAAGAGGGACTTCAAAGTGCGGTAGCATTGCCAGCGCATCAGGGCCCCAGAAACAACCAATATAGCCCCAACGGTGGAAAGCGGGGTAAGGTATAGGTCCTCCGCGCTTCCAGACTTGATGAGGGTGAAAGCCATCCGTGAGTCAACATAGGGCGATAGCACCGTTGTGACTAGAATCGAGGTAATCTCAGCGGCCCCCACAGCCCAGAATATACCCTGGCCGGTCTCAGTATTTGACTTTACATCTAAACTCGACGCGCGCACCTTCAGTTCCTTGATATAACTCATCCCGAACTGCACCACCCTTTCGAGCGCATTGCCCACGGTGGCCTTTTCATTAGCAGCCGCTTTGCTTGGAGTTGTGTGCGCGACGTGGAGACCGATAGAGACGGCCAGGATACATGGCAGTTTGATGAAAGCGGACGGGATGGAGGCAAACGGGATGAAGGCAGACGGGATGAAAATGGACATGATTCCCGTCAAGCCTCAATTCCACCCATGATACTTAAATACCCTCCAACCTCCTCCTGTCGTTTATCAAACAAGGAACCCTCGGCTCATCGGAAAAGCTCGTCGAATTTGTGACCCTGACCTGAATATCTCGAGGAACGTGCCGGAATGTGTCCATAATTCTCACCGGCATCGCGGCACCAGATTGCTCCCTCGCCGACCAACTGTCAGGATCACAAAACACGAGGTTTGGACGTCGCTTGGACGTCGCATGACCAAACTAACATTGCAAGATATTCTTCAATTTGACCAATTCACGATACCGGGGTTGCTTTGGCAGGGCTTAACAGACTCTGTCTTCATGCTTGCGAAGTTGAACCTGTGCTCAATCCATGCCTTAGTACTTGTTTAGAGACTGCTTCCTCCCCAAATTTTCATTGCACGTTATCATCGCCCGACCTGGTCACAGGTCATGTTTGAACGCATGACCAAGCAGTACTAATTATCTTGTCGGTCTCCTCAGGCCTCGAGGCTTAACACTGCGGCCTGATAACAGGGCTAACCCATTCGCGATATCGGGATTACTTTGGCGCCGGGCTTAAGTAAACATAGGCTTGGACGTTGTCCTGCTTCATTATGTTGGCGAGCAGCGTACTTCCCCAGTGGTATCTGTTTTCCAATCGCCCCAAGTTATATAACGGCGCATTTATCCCTGTTCATCCCTACTTGAGCCGCGCGAACCACACCAACAATATAGGCCAGCATGTACGGCCAGTATTGCGAAATAGCCGGGATGGTGCACCACGTTATGGAGGGCGGTAGTAAGTAATCCACGGGTTGACATTGGGTTACAGCTGCAGGAAGGTGGCGATAATAAATGCTGTCGTCTCTGCGAGACCTATCGAAGTGCACAACTTTCAAGTACAGCATCAACGGCACTAGACGGCACTGGTTGATCCAGAGTACTTAGCTTTACCTGGGGATGCGCGCGATCTGGATAGAAACCGAGGAGGAAAGGATACAGTACCTGTTAACTTGATCAAAACGCGGACATGGGGCCTCACCAAATCTATCAGCCTTTGGGCCTAGCTTTGACTCATATTCCCCAGCACAGTCCACGACGTCGTTCATCGATGTCCGTTGAGCCTCAGCTCGGGCAGAGCTCATCAGATAACCTTCGAAATCACTGGGATCTATAATCTATCTATCACGGATGTGGGCCTACCAGCCATACTTGGTTCTCAGAATTCGATTAGCGTTTGACGAGCTTACGACATGTGGTGCCTTTATCACAAGTTCTCCAGCTCGTTAGCCCAACATCTTGTTCAATGGGCACAGCGGAACATTACCCGCTGTTGCCTGCACCATCAATATCCAAGATTTAAAACGGTATTATTCCAGCATACTAGTCCAGCCTCTGCAATAGGTATTGAACTTCGACGTCGGTCGTGATGTCTATGAGCTCTCTATACAACTTCGCGACAGCTGTCTGAACCCGAGCAACGAAATCTTTCGAAACCGCTGGCGACGCATTCTGAGCAGTCTCCCATGCTGTCGCAAGCGCCAGCGACGCGCCAGCCGCGCCGTCGAGGACGACCTGCTCCTGCGTCGTGTTCGTCAACAGGACACGAATCGAGTCTGCGTCTCTCGAGCGTATCAATGTTGTGTAACCTGTGAGATTGGCAGCGTATTTGGATTCAGCGACAATTTTACCGATGGATGCCCGATGCGAGAGTAATGCAAGGAGTTGTGCGTCGAGGGTATATTTAGCATCTATATCCGCTGTGCCGGGGGGTTTTGCGAGATGAAAGAAGACGGATGTGCCCAGTACGGCGGTGTATGTGTCCTGGAGGAGAGGCAGAAGTGTTTCGAGGTAAAAGGATGAGAGGTTGTGATTAGGAGTGAACGTGTCCTGGTGAAATCTGCCTCCCGGAAAGGGTTTGGTAGTTGTGGTGGTATCGGGGGAAATGACAGGGAGGGTGAATGGATATTCCAAATGTCCGTACGCATATCTTCCTGTAGATTGAGCCACGACTTCCTTAGTATGGATGAACGCAGTCAATGACCTCCCGCCGTCAGGGTATAGGCTAGGTTCAGCAGGCAGTGCAGCCCGAGAAACGAGAGTGGAAATGATGGGACCCTGGAGGCGGGCAAGAATAGCTCTGACTTCGGTCAGTGCTGGAACAGTAAGAACTGGGCGGCCATGAACATGACTGGGTATTCTCGCCGAGGCAGCAAGCCCTGTCGAAATAATCAGCGCAGCGAGCACTTCCAGGATGACCATGGGCCTTTGCTGACTGGATTCGTTCGTACCAGGTTCAACTTCAAAGCAAGCGCTAATCATGAACGGCGTTTGCCGGGCGGATTCCGAAGAGCGCTCTTCCCTGGCTCTTCCATGGTTCTTCCAAGTTTGAAGCTTGAAGTCTCATAGCCACTGTCCATGATGCACATGCATGAGCTGGGAAGGTGGTGGTTTTGCCGTTGTGCCAAACAAAAATTATCGCTGCGGCGCTTGCCGGGCCGAGGTCCAAGTCCGATTCCTCCGAAGTCTCTTCATGCAGTGATCACTGTCCATCCACTGTCCGCCACAAACCTTACCCCAGAGTCTCAGGGAGGAGTCCAAGCTTGAATTCGAACTTGCAGTTGATAAAAACTGTATGCATAAATTATCCCCGGACGATCCCAACACATTGTGCTTCTGTTCGTTTTTCATGAAGTCATCTTCTGGGTAGTTTCAAACTGTTTCATAAGCTCGATCGCCTTTCTCTTTGGGTACGGTGAACACTCTTTCACGTTATCTTTCCCAGCTACCATGATCTCATCAACCATTGTAGCTGTTAAAGCGCGTTTTCAGGCCCTTCTCACCAGATCTAGTAGTGCCAAATCGTCTAAGTCCTCAGACCGAGTCACGGTTGAAGGCCCAAAATTGGTGCAGTACGTGTTCACTCTCCCGTATTTCAGTTATGGCTCATAAAAATTAGTTATCAGGAGGTTCAGTCTATAAGAAACGACACAGCACAGGCGAGTGGGCCGGGCGCGTAAGCTCTCTTATTTCTAGGCGGGGCAATACTATTAACGAGGCATCAGAACTCCTGATCTCACAGAGATTATAGGAGAACAATTCGGATCTCCTACTGTTTATTGTTTGCCTTGTGGGGATCTCGTAGTCGGCGAGCCCACCCTTCACGCGCCGTGCGGCCACCGGCTCTGCGTTGACTGCGTCCAAGATTACGTCACGGCTTCCATCCAGGATGAATCTCTCTTTCCTCCCCAATGCTGCCATCAACCACTTCCTCGCGAAGCGATAACCCCCATGCTTACCGTCAAGCTTCAGGAAGACTTTGATGTCAAACGAAAGGAATTCAGCACCCCAGCCACTCAGCGCGTCTTTTGCGGCACTCCTACCTGCTCTTTATTCCTAGGATCGTCTGCGAGCCTCGGTCCGAGGATTACTTGCCCTCGATGCAAATTCCGTGTTTGCACCTCCTGCAAGATGGCTGCTCACCCTGGCGTGTCTTGTACAGAAACTCTGCTCGACGCAAGTGTTAGACAGCTTGCGAAAACGAAACGGTGGCAGACGTGTCCCAATTGCCGTGCGATTGTGGAAAAGACGCAAGGGTGCAACAGTATGTATTGTCGTTGCGGAACACGCTTCTGCTATGCATGTGGTGGTGGATCTTGCAAATGTGGGTCTTGATGGAATAACGCCTAGTCAAGAGTGACCATCACCACCTCCCCGACTGCCTCCTTCACCCCCTGGGATAGTTTCCGCTTTCTATGTATGTCTCATCTTGACCGTCGTTATCAGCTCCATTGAATAACCTTCGACCCTTACCCTATTCCGCATAGGAGACGTTTGTCGGACTACCATCATTAGGGGATTTCAGAGTTGACGCAATGGCGTTTCGAAACGGCTGTCTCGGTTCTGATCATGTCAAATTTTTGAATTGTTTCTACTTTGACCGTTACGGATTTGGTACTACACTGTCAGGGTGCAATTATTTATGCCACCTCCGAAGGATGGATTCGGAACAGGTATGAACACTAGGACGGCGAATTTGACTTCTTGACGCTCGAACTGGTTTGGTTTACTTATGTAAACTGAGCGGCATTTGCCGAGCAGCTTGGCGAGTCGTCTTCACTCCTCCTTGCCACGCCAACCTTGCGCCATGTAAAGTAAGATGCGTGTATGTGTATGAATTATACAATCTTCAGGTTGTTAAACGTTCTTCGTCGCTTAGTTATCTACTAAGTTTCACAACCGGGACGCCAGAACAAGTGTTTCATAAGCTCGGTCGGCGCCAAATTCTTCTCTTTTGGTACGCACGTTATCCGAGTCTTTCCTTTCTCCAAGCCGTCATGGTCTCATCGAATATTGTAGTTGGCAGATTACTTGTCGATGCCGATCATGCCGATCTTGCCACGTCTCTGCTATCCGCTCAGCGTGCTTTGACCAATATCGACGCTACTCATCAGTTCAAAGGGAAAGGTCGTGCCGATGATGTTTCTGGTGACATGGCGCTGTCAGACGAGGAATATGCCATCAAAATGCAGGAGGAATTTTTGGATGATGCTTTGCGTGCCATGGAGGACTACAGGCTCGCAAAAAGCCTTGGGCAGGGGGTTGAAACCAGTCCTTCGTCCTTCAATCTCTTTGATCAGGCTGCGATGACTCACCTTCAAGCCCTTGCCACCATGCCCGTTGATACTGGAAAACCAGAGCTTTCGGTTCCTCAGACCACTAAGTAAGCGCCTGTAGGTTTCTTTGTCGACATTTGCTCATTCCGTCAAACCTAGCTCGCCCACAGGCTATAGCCCTACTCCCAATGAACATTACTTGTTCGATGTAGAGGATTCGGATTCGATCGTGGATGAGCCTCTACCATCGTCACATCAACTTGCTGCAGAGCATCGTCAGGTCCTCCTCGCCATCTCCGTTAATGCTGGATTGCCTGGGCCATCAGACCCAACGAGGGACTCAAATTCGGTGGAGTCAGTGTTCACTCTGCCCTCTTTCAGTTGGCTCATAAAATATTTAGTGATGAACAGTCGCAGTCTAAAAGAAACGACGAAGTCAAGGGGCATGAGCGATCTCCGTAAGTCCTTCTATTCCCAGGTCGAACAAGACGATTAAAGAGGCACCAGAACCCCCGACCTCAAAGAGATTCTAGGAGAACAGTTTGGCTTTCCTACTGTCTATTGCATGCCTTGTGGGGATCTCGTAGTCGGCGAACTTACCCTTCACGCTCCATGCGGCCACGATCTCTGCGTCGACTGCGTCGAAGACCTTGTCACAACTTCCATCCGGGATGAATCACTCTTCCCTCCCCGATGTTGCCAACATCTACTTCCTCGCGAAGCGATGACCCCCATGCTTACTGTCAGGCTTCAGGCAGATTTCGATGCCAAACGAACGGAATTCAGTATCCCAGCCTCTCAGCGCATCTTCTGTCCCACTCCAACATGTTCTGCGTTTCTCGGATCTTCTGCACGCACAGAAAAAACCATACTTTGCCCTCGATGCACTTCCGCCGTGTGTACCTCGTGCAAATTACTGGCCCACCCTGGCGAGTCGTGTTCGGAAAACAGCTTGGCGGCAAGCATTAGAAAGCTTGCCAAAGACAATCGCTGGCAGACGTGTCCCCAGTGCCGTGCGATTGTGGAGAAGACGGCCGGGTGCAATCATATACTTTGCCGCTGCAGCTCGAACTTCTGTTATGGATGTGGAGGACGCATGGGGGCATGCACGTGTTGAAGCTTCATCCGCCACCATATCGATTTAATGGTACGCCGTTCTATCGTTTCCGTTACTAAAGCTTACCTTTAGCTTTAGCTAACAGTCTGTCGTGTTGCCCTTCCCTGCCTGTTTTGTGTTTCTGATACTGAGCAGCGTCGCGCGCTTTATTATGTACATGTAGTATCTCTCCTGCCGGTTATCTTGGGATGTTGAACTACCGAGACACGGGTCAATCGAGATATTGAGAGACAACCTTTGATCGACGGACTTAATGTCAAACGTCGCCGCTACCACACTCTCGCCTCGTGTCTCTCTGTAAGCAAACTCTTCCCCATTCATAGAAAGACCACTAAATCTTATTTTTGACAGGTAACCTTCCATATTGAAGTATTTCTTCCGTTACTTCTCGCTCGAATAGGAGCGCAGCGCTCGATCTTATCATCCGGCGTCTATCCGAGTTTATTATTCGAGACCTATTCGGATCGATTGTCTCAACCACGAGCACTGGCACTCATGGCATCCACATCCACACTGCACTCGACACAACCATGGAGCCATACCTTCGATCCCTACGATCTAGACTCAGCGACTTCCATGCTGATCGCCCAGCTGACTCTCCAAGACATCGCAGAGATCAGCGGCTCGCGCAAGGGCAAAGCGCGTTTCGACGCCCCACCTTCGGATGAAGAGATCGCCTTCCGCACGCAGCGCGAGTATTGGGAGAACGTGATGCGCGACATGAGCGACCATTGTATGGCCGCCAGCCTGAACGCTGCGATTGAAGTTGATCGTCCGATTTTGAACGCGTTATCGATCATGGAGCGGGCGGCGGAGGACGATCGACGGGCTGCACTTGCGCTGGAAAATGGGGAGGCGTTGCCGCCGCCCTCAGATGCTCAGCGTTTGTTGGAGGACCCGGCGTTCTCGGAGCTCGCTGAACCGTACGTGTTCTGTGGTATTGCCTTCCATGGTCTGCGTCTGATATGTGTCCCTTAGAACCGAAGAAGCAGACACCGAAGATCCTGCTGGTGGTGTGGGTGCAAGTGAAGAATCAGTTAACGATTTGTCCTTGCCGATGCAGAGGCTGTGAGACTATTCCTACGTTCTCCACGTCGTGTCGCTCACCGTCATTAAACGTAACCAGCGCGATAAACGGAGTGTTCAAGGGCAAGGGTCGCTCTGTCGAGAAAGTTCGCGTCCAACCTCAAAGGTATGGTCAGCCAGAATTCTAGTGACATTGTTATAACCTATGGCGTTCAGGATTCAATGCATCAGCTGTGGTGATCTCGTGAGAGGCTCAGCATACCTCAAAGGTCCCTGCGGTCATGACTACTGCGGTAACTGTGTCTCCGACCTGGTGGACGCCTGTACCCGTGACGAGTCGCTCTACCCTCCTAGATGCTGCAGTCAGCCTTTCCCGATCGGAAGCTTGCTTCATTTTCTTACTCCAAAGCTCCTCGCAATCTTCAACACGAAACGCACCGAACTGGATGTCCCCGCGGCGAGCCGCATGTTCTGCCCAACCCCAACGTGTTCAACCTTCCTGGGTTCTTCGGAGAATACCCAGATAGACGTCTGGTGCCGCAAATGCGGCACGTCCGTGTGCCCGCAGTGCCGTCAGCCGTCTCATGTAGGCTATAGCTGTTCCGAAAATCACGGGACCGTTGCGGTTCGAGAGCTTGCCCGTGCCGAGGGCTGGCAGACCTGCCCTGGTTGTAAAGCTATCGTTGAACTTCACACGGGGTGCTATCACATCACTTGCCGCTGCCAATACCAGTTCTGCTATGTTTGTGCTAATCCCTGGAAGAACTGTGGTTGTCCTCACTGGAACGAGGGGCAGCTACTCGATACCGCCCAGCAGAGGGTACAGCAGGAGAATGCCGGAAGGGCTCCCGTGGCGCCGCTTGTACGACAAGAACAAGTTCGGCAGATGGCCAATATACTACGTGATAATCATGCTTGTGCTAGGCACTCGTGGAGAAGGCAAAACGGCTCAGCGACGTGCGAAGAGTGCGGTAATTGGTTACGTGACTACTTGCTGGTAAGGTTTTCATCGTTATGGGCGAGTGAAACTGAGGCTCATGATAAGCAATCCTAAACAGAATTGCAAGAATTGCCACTTGATGGCCTGTGTACGCTGCGCACGTAACCGGTTGTGAACCGGTCGTCTTGAGAGTATTTCTTCCATCTTCCCTTCCATACTATTGCACACTCTAGGCTAATACAACCTCGACCTGCCAAGGAGCCGTGATAGAAATAACATACACCTGGTATCACGACCTCAGCATGTAGGTAAACTGCTTGGCTCCCCTTGGCCTCCTCCGAGTCGAGGAGGGCCGATTACCCTGCTGTTTTTCAACTGGGACTACCTTGAGTCTATGGAAGAGTTTATAAGGACCGTTGTCGTCTCAGAGAGTCACACGTTGTACCGCCCAAGTACCGCCCTCGACTCGGAGCACCCATTAAATAGCGCTCAAAAGGAAGCCTAGAAACGACGAGTATAAGTCTTGACTGCAGGCTCGTACCTACCTACCTCACATGCAAGTTTTCGGTAGCAGCTTAGGTGAAGACTGCCAGAAATATCTATCTGACCTCAGAACGTTAGCTATTCTGTGGCAGACCGGCCCGTAAACATAGCATGTACATCATCATCACTTCACCAAAAAACCAATATCATGATGATTGGCAGCCATTGCTGTGGCCAGCGTCTAATACCCATCGTCGCCAGCTCCTACAATATAGACCGCATCTCGTATTGCCATAATGAAGAACCCCTTTGGCAAAAGAAAGCCCACCAGGGCAAGCGGCGCTTATGGTGGGCGCTTACGGTAAGCAAATTCGGTTTTGCAGCGATCCGGCCCGTTCGCGTACAACAAGCGCCATGATAAGCGCCGCTTGCCCAGCGTCGTGAGCTACTAAACCAAGTACACCGCCTTGACACCGCCATTTGTTTTCGAGCCGTCCAGAACGTGAGAGCGAGAAATTGATCACTGGATTAAATTGTGTGATCTTGAGCTCAGCTTTGGCGTTCACTCACCCGTATCCCTGGCCAGTCGCAGCACACCTTTCTGCTCGCCGTCACTGTCGACGACGACGAGGAGGCTCGCCAGCTTGAGTTCACGACGCCCCAAGACCAATCATCGGATACCTATACCCACTACAATCGCGTAACCCCCCCGTACTTGCTGTGCAAAGGGATACCTGGAATCTATCTCATCGCATCCGTGGCATTTGTATAGCAAGATTGTATTCATATGTCTTACCACCAGGTCACCGCATTGTCCTTGACGCCTTCGAGACCTGCTCCTCAGGCCCCCCAACGGCGGGGCACCTATAACCCTCAGCAAGCATTGTATAACACTAACGCGGCACTTGTCAACTCTGGTTACAACCCTTCATTCACATTTACCCCTTCTACTTCTTCATACAACAAGGAGTACACTGGAATTGGCGGCACGCCTGGTCCTAATCGCAGTTCGGAGGTCAATTCCCAGATCGTGCGGAGTGGCCCGGTTAGCGTCAAGGAGGACGGCACATTTTCCAGCTGGATCTGGAAGCTCAAATGGCTTGTGCTCAAGGAACAGACTTTGACGATCTACAAATCCGAAGTAAGTCCTTCATCGAAGCCATCAACCGTCACCCTAGTCGTCCCCGTGTTGACCCACTACTTCCATCTAAAAGCACTCGCTACAACAAACTGTCATACTCCTACGCGATATAATAAACATTGAGCGGACAGACCTCAAGCCGTACTGTCTCCTCTTGGAGGCCAAGGACAAGCGGTACTATCTTTCGCTGAAGAACGATGAGGAGGTCTATGGTTGGCAGGATGATGTCTATTCACGAAGTCCTCTCATAGGCGTCAGTAATCCCACGAATTTTGTACACAAAGTCCATGTGGGCTTCGATCCAGTGTCTGGCGTTTTCACGGCAAGTCCCCCCACCTTACTTGTACCTACCTAATTCCATCAATGACAGGGCATGCCAGACCAGTGGAGCAAACTTCTCACCAAGTCTGCGATTACCCGGGAGGACTACGCGAAAAATCCACAAGCGGTCCTCGACGTCCTCGAGTTCTATACAGATCATCAAAAGCGTGAACTGGAGGACATAAGTCCGTTATTTCGCTCATCTTGCCCCCACACCACTAATCAGATGCATTTCATCTGTATAGGTGCTCCAGCCCGCTTCAACGCAGGCACCGGCCTAAGCGGGATCGGTAAAACATCCAGTGCAACCTCCTCGGCTAATGGCCTTATCGGGGCGCACCCGATCAAGCGTCAGGACAGCGCCCCGCCCAGCCTCAACGGCGACAGCGACAGCCTTGCCTCCGCCGCCGCCCTCGCTGCCGAGCTCGTCAACGGCTCGCACGTCGCTGTGGTCACCGCCGGCGCCTCAGGCACTCAGAGACCACCCGCATCAGCAGCCGCTGGTCCCTCTGCATCACGCGCCGCACCTGCATCCCTTCCTTTGAATACCCCGGACCCTATGCCGCTCGTCCTCCTTCCACACCCCAAGCTGTCCGTTCCTGCGTTTTCTTTATCGCCCCAACTTACACGTATTCAGTGGCTAAGAGAAGCTAGTCCTGAACAGCCTCATCCTACAGCAGCCGATGCACCTTTTGAGAATTTCAAGCCGATCGTGGCACGGTTGACTTTCGTCCTTAAAAATATTCAGCTATACAAGCAACTCTTGAGCCACCGCGGCTCTGAGGCACAACAACTTCTTGACATGTTTCAGATGGTCAGCGGCTCGTTTTGCCTGTCTGATTAGATACTGATTTGTGTTACCAGCTCCTTAATATTCCCGGTCTTAACCCACACTTCAAACGCAACCTTCTTGTTGCTACACAGAGACTATCGAAGCGTGCCGGCCTATATCCAACATGCTATCATATGAAGGGTATTGAACTGATAAGCGAAGATCCCGTTGCCGCTGGTGGCTTTTCCGACATCTACAAGGGACGTCTCCATGGCCAGACGGTATGCTTGAAGGTCATCCGATTCTACCAGTCATCCGATGTGAACTCGTTTCTCAAGGTGACCCCCTCGTTCCGCATTTTGAAATTCCCAACGCCTGACTCGACCCTCGACAGCACTTTGCTACAGAAGCTATCTTATGGGGTCAGTTGTTACATCCCAATCTTCTCCAGATTTATGGACTCTATCGATATAATGCGCGCCTCTGTCTCATTTCGCCTTGGATGGAACACGGCGATATAAGCACATTTTTGCGGGGGCATCCGGACGTGGATCGGACCCTGTTGGTGAGGCTTCTTCCCTTATGATGTTAGACTCACAAATAACATTCCCAGGTATTGGACGTGGCGTCTGGTGTTGCCTACCTTCACGAGCATGAGATTGTCCATGGAGACTTGAAAGCGGTTTGTCTTCCTTTCTCCCAACTAACCCTGGCTAACGTAGTTAGCAGCAAAATATCCTGATTGACAACTGTGGGCGAGCGTGCCTTGCCGACTTCGGTCTCTCTGCCATCTCAGATAAATCTATTCTACACTGGACTTCCGATTCGGCCGCGGCATCTAAGGGAGGAACCACCAGATATCAGGCACCGGAGCTTTTTGATATCGAAGGTGATAGTATCGTGTACAACACGAAGGCCAGTGATGTGTATGCCTTTTCATGTGTTGCATACGAGGTATGCATGTTCTTGGTAACTTTCCCATGTCTTCCTCACCTTGATTTCAGATATTCACTGAGAAAAAGCCTTTCTATGAAACCCGTGATGAAGCAGTGATACTGAAGATCATACAAGGTGCTGCACCATCACGGCCTTCCCCGTCAAGTCTTGCATGGGACACCTGGGGGCTAACAGAATCTCTGTGGTCATTGATGGAAGTGTGCTGGAGTCCGGATCCAAGTTGTCGCCCCACTATCCACAGTGTTGTGGACCACGTTGCTCTCAAGACATTGGTGGACAATAGGCCAATTGGGACTGCAGATTTGACCGTTTCTTTATACCTTAGGGAATCCAGAACGGGTCTACCTTCCATCGACGACATTGACATTCTCCTAGACAGACTCAGCTTCTAATGCTCAGGGTGTAACGGCGACTTATCACAACATTTTGTTCTTTCTCATGGACTTCCCATGGTTGTGAACTTCCGTGATGATCATGGCGGCTTTCCACTCCTTCATATGCTGCTGAGCCATAGCTCATCTCGCACTACTTTTGAGAAATCTCTATGCTACAACATCCTCTAACTCCACGGTGTGTATACCGTTTGCGATACAGTAATTGCCCCGTGGCGTGTAAAAATCGGTCGAGTGAGGGCGTGATATCTTCCAGAGGAGATAGCTTACTTTACCCGCTTCTACCATTCTGTTTCTAGGCCTTCAATTACCGACATTTGATTTCGTGCCGGAGGCCTTGAGAGCCCAAGCTTATTTCATGCTTGTACCAAACAACCCTTCACCAGCTCTCGACTTTTGGAAACACAGAGAACTGCAATAGCTATCGTTGGCCCAGTTTCAGATTGACGTGGCCCCTCTCTACCATGTCTGCCGTCAAGTTCATTTCGCGGCTATGGACCCAGTCGTCATCATAGCCTCTGTGCGCCAGCTCTTGATCAATGGTCTCATCATCCTGCGCCTCGACACCTAGATATTTATAATGATAGTCCGCTCTCCCACCCCGGAACGCGACGGTGTCCTCTTAATATTCCACTAATATTCAATCACTATGCAATCACCACGCTGCCGCCATTTTTTTTCATTGCAGTATATGTTTCTGTCAGTCAGAACTCCTAGGCTTTCCCCGTTTGTTTTACATAGTAATGTCGGTGCTGTACAATGGACGCTGGCCTGGACGTGGTCAGCGTCGAAGAGCGTACTCGTGACTCTCTAGGACGATGATAGTCCCTGTAAGCCGTTCCTTCAACGGTCTCAAGCTGCTCCCAGTCGAACAGGGGCAAAGTGAGCGGTCCACCTTCCTTCAGTGCCGCAAGTAAGCTTACAACGTCGTGGCGAGACCCTGCACCATAAGCAAGATGTACAAGGATCAATTGTGGGCATGGCATGCGGCCTGGTTTGATCAACTCACCGAGGATTCGTACTTCGCTGGATGCAGACCTGTTTGCCAAAAATATGGATTCATCGCGATTGCGTTTCTCGAGCGCAATTCTATCGACGTCAGAATACGACCACGAGTCCCTGAGAGTACTCTTCAGAACCACGGCGGGGAGATGTCTGATGGGAACTTAGCCTACTTGAATAAAAGCGTCGCTACCCCCCCAAGAAGCGCCTGCTCAAAGGCATACCCCTTCCTTCGATCACCTCCCAGGTGACGCTAGATTTCGCGCAACTCATGGTCAAGCATTTCCCCGGCAGGGCCGTTTTGTACCTCATCAGGTAGCATCCGAGCCAGTGATTGATCTCATGCAAGATCGTCACAATGAGGATAAAACAAAGGTATGGATCTTCGGTTCTGTCGACGTCGAGAACAAGCCTCTGACTCAGGAAAATGAATGGACCGCGGCCCCTGTCGGGATATGTACTGGCAAGCCGGTCATTGCCATGGTTATCAGGGTTATCGAGGCCCAAGATAATGAGGCCTTCGACCAGAAACTTCCGACTCACAGTGCAGACGTTGACTGAAAAGGCGATTGGGTCGATGTCTTCCAGTTGTGTATGTGTAATGCTTGAGACGAGGAGTTGAAGGACTGATGGTGCCATCAGAAGATAGTTGATGATTTCCAAGCAGTACAAAACTGCAGGGCCCGCATTATATTGCCAGGGGATTGAAGATAAAGATGGATCTTGAATAAAGAATTTGACACCAGACATGGGAGAAAGGGATCTGTAAACCAATGTCTCAGAAATCAACCTTAACTTCTATGACTCACTCCAGTACGACGAGTCCAGACTTACATCCATTTGCCCTACTAAGACTACACAGAACACATTCTTTTATGTTGATAACACAACTTCAGAAAATCGCAACGATACGTACAGTTTCCAGGCCATGAAATTCAATTATCAGCGCCCACGACGAATCAAGTACTACTCTTTGGTAACAGGCGTTCTTTCAATGTTCCAGTAGCTTTCCGCGTATTCGTTGATAGCGCGATCCGAGCTGAATTTGCCCATCTGTTGACGAAAAGAGTTCAAACTTCTAAGAAGAGAGGATCAGATCATGACTACTTGCCTTGGCGGTGGTACGGATGGACTTCTTGATCCACTCCTCCCTGTCGCTGTACGCCTCATCAACCATGCCCAGCGCTTCGATATCTAAAGACACGAAGATGAATGATTTTGTAGGTACGGTTCGAACAGAAGTGACGTACAGGAGTCGAAGTCGTCAGAGAGCAGATAGTAGTCGCCTTGCCTGATGGTATTGAGAAGCCTGCAATGGACAAAGTCAGATGCTATAAAGTCACGGCGAGGAAGCAGGGTGCTGACGGCTCGTAAACTCCACCATCGCCAAAGAGACCAGCAGAGACCTGGTTGAGGACATGGGCGAGAGGAGGGCACTTCTTCTCGAGAGGGATGGGGTGATACATGTGTTGGTACCTTAGATCCTCCACAGCACTGCGAACACACAAACGGCATCAGTAAATCGTCGCCTGCGCGCATACACCCAACGTACGGAGTAAGATGTCCAAAGAAGACTGCACACGATCAACGAAAAAATTCAGTCAGCCAGACCTGCATAGGAACAAAATAGAAAGATAAAACACTGACAAACGTTGCTCTCGCCGACCTCCTCAGCGATCTCGATATTGGCTCCATCGACCGTACCCAGCAGCAACCCTCCATTGAGGCAGAACTTCATGTTCGACGTCCCGGACGCCTCCGTGCCGGCGGTCGAGATGTGCTGGCTGATATCCGAGGCGGGGATGAGGATTTCGGCGACGGAGACGGAGTAGTCCGGGAGGAAGTACAACGTAAGGTAGTCCTTGGTGTCTGGGTCGGCATTGATGATGCGTGCGACGTTGACGATTAGGCGGATGGTCTGCATATGGGCGTTAGTCAGATAAACCGACCAGTAGGAAATGGGGCTTACGAGTTTCGCGATATAGTCTGTGGATTTGATAGTGACGGGAGATCAGTACCATGAAGGTGAGAAGCTTGTTGGAGCTTACAGGCTGGAGCGGCCTTTCCGGCGAAGAACACGACACGGTTGATGACCTTCTTCCTCTGGGCGGGGGTCATGTTCTTTAGGGTAAGGTACCTCTACAAGAACCCATGAGCAAATACCAACGAACGGCGATACCACGAAGACCGTACGTACATGGATGACTCCCAGGATATTGAGCGTTTGACGCTACAAAACCCCATCAGCATCCTAAAAGTCAGCACTAAAGACTATCATCGACCCACCTTGTACTCATGGAGACGCTACAATCCAAAAGGCTTCATCAGCCCAAGGTTCACAACACAACGACCACCCCCGACGCACCTTAATTTGCACATCAAACAGCGCATCCGTATGAATCTTCAACCCGAGCGTCGCCTCCACATAATTCGCCAAGCGCTCCTTGTTGCGCTGCTTGATCGCCGCCCACTCCTTGCGGAACGCCTTGTCCTCCGCGAAGGGCAAGAGACCCTCGAGCTTCGTCAGGTCCTTGAGCCAAACCGCCTTGTCCAGCTTGAGCGTCTTGGAGATGAGCGCACTGAGCTCGGGGTTGCACTATCGATGGCAAGCCATGAGTTCGAGAGATCACGAGGGGGCGGAGCGAAACGTGCCTGGTCAAGCCATCTGCGGGGAGTGATACCGTTGGTGACGTTCCCGAACCTACAACAACAATAGATCAGTTGCCTGATCCCAGAACGAAGGGATAGAGAAGGCGTACTTGCTGATCCCCTCAAACTCGACGAAGTCCTTCAGGATCGTCGTCTGGACCAGGTCACTGTGCAGCTGTTGCGCAAACGCGTCAATCAAGGCGCTACGACGCTGGAACGGAGCAGACGGTGCATACCTCAGCCACACCGTTGACCTTGCGACTCCCTATCACAACCTCGTCACCAGATGTTACATTATTGAGCCATGAACATAATGACGTACCGATACACGCGAGATGCGCCATCCTGACCTGCTTGGGCTGGCCCTCTGACCATAACATGATAAGCAACCTGCAGCACTTCCCGACGAACAAGGGTTACCTTCGATCAACGACATGCGTGCGAGCCTCTCCCTGTCCCCAGGGAACTTCTTCTCGACAGCTGGAGGAACGGGGAATTAGTGATGAATGTCGATGCAGGATGGGTTGGGGGCTTGCCTTGCAGGAAGAACCTTCATCGTAGAGTACCGTTAGCATCCCAACATTTGAACCTGAAAAACAAAGCTTACAAGTTCTAAAACGCGTTTCAGAAGACAATCGGGGGTGCAGAAGAGGCAGAATGACTCACGATATCATAGATGATCTGCATATGCCTCGGCAACACATGCTCGATCAATGTGACAGACCACTTCTCCAGCGCTTCCTATTCCCAACCCATAAATACTCAGCATTCGCCTAGCTGGGAGATTGATGAATGAAGACGCACAGGGAGCACGGTGTGGTTGGTATAGAAGAACGTGTTCGTCACAATCAGCCAAGCGGTGTCCCAGCTCTGGTCTTCGTCGTCGATGAGGATGCGCATGAGCTCCGGGATGGCGAGCGTCGGGTGGGTCTGTCAGGCATACATATAAGGTCAACGAGAGAATAGTGGGGGTATGGAAGGGGGCTTACATCGTTGAGCTGGATCGCGACATCTGGATTAAACGAGGGTATGAGTCAAAGCGAGTAGGGAGGCACAGGAGGATTCTGGAGCACGTACAGTCGGGGAAATCAGTTATGGGCCTGTTGAGGTTCTTGAAGCGGCGGAGGATGTCCGACAGACTGGCGGCGGTCCAGAAGCTGTGTGGGTGGGACAGTGAGTACGCTGTGAAAAGAAGCCAAGGGAGGGATGGGACTGACTATTGTTGTTTGAGACGAAGCTCTTTTCCGACTGCATGGACTCGGAAGTTAGTGGATTGTGTGTGTATGCATATAAATAACTAGGCTCTCACATGTCCTGGAAGGACGAAAATCAGTAATAGATAACAAGAAAAAAGCAGCAGGGTATCGACGAACGTGTGGTCATTGGGATAAAGCACCGAGGTAATGGCTTCGGCACTGTTGGACGACGCGACAGCTCCCTCGTAGTTACCAGCTGGGAAAATCCAACTTAGAAACATAGCGCATATACATGGTCATACTGCTGAAAGGCCAACGCACCATTGAACGAGTTCAAGTCAAAGCCCCGCTTGGGCTTACTTTCCCAGAGCCTCAAATTGTTGGTCGTCTGAGTTTCATAGCCAGGGATCATGACATCATACGCGATCGCCAAGACTTCCTGGCCGCCAGTCCATTGGGCGCGGCCGGTGCCATCGTCGAGCCGCTCGGATTGGCCATAGAAGCGCACGTCATAAGCAACATCGAGACGCGGTAGCTGTAGAGGTGGTACGTCAGGAATGACGTATATATGCGCGCAGGAATAGACGTACCTCCCACGGGTTCTGATGCTCCAGCCAAGGGTCGGGCGCCTTATCGTCGCGTGAGATGGTGCTATCAGTGTCGAAGTAGTGCTCACCTCGAGCTGGTTGCCTTCAGGGGAGATCAGCTGTTGGAAGATCCCGTACTTGTACCTCAAGCCGTATCCCCAAAGCGGAAGTTCCTGTCAAATGCCAAGGATAAGTCGACAAACCAACATGGCGACAACACGACAAAGCGTGACGAACCTGCGATGCCGAAGAGTCAAGGTAGCACGCAGCGAGACGTCCAAGACCGCCATTCCCGAGGGCAGCGTCACGCTCCTGCCCGAGAATGTCTTCCATGGAGAAGCCGAGGCGCTTGATGCCTTCTTTGTACTCCCCTTTGAGCCCGAGGTTGAGCAACTGGTGGGGTAATAATGGCATCCGGTGTAAGCGTGGCTCTTCTTGCACATAGGGAGGGGTACATACAGCGTTATCTAAGGTACGACCCATGAGGAACTCGAGGGAGAGATAGTAGGCCCGCTTGGGTGCCTTGCGCGTGTATTGGAGCTGGGTTTCGTTCCAGTTGACCTGCAGGGCGTTCCGTTAGTCTTGGTGAGGAGGGCGATGGGGACCAAAGGCCCAGACCAGGAGATTGTCCCGGACAGATAAGGCAGCGGCCTGGTAAGCACCGAGATCGTCTGAGAAGGAGATTATCTATGAGATAGCCTCAGACGAGATGCGCATACACCCACCGAGATTGTACGGCTGACGCGCGAGCGAGGTCTGGACATGGTTCACGAAGGACTTGGTGATAGATTCGACGTCTAAATGAACATCCGAGTCGGCGATGGAGCATTAGGCGGTCAGGAATATGCGACAAACCTGTATCGACGCCCCTCATGTTCGACTTCCACACCTTTTCGTCGCCCCTGGGCCATTTCTCCTTCCCAGATGCGTCCTTCTCCGGCAGATAGCCTGTGCGACGACGGCGATCGTGCTCTGCTCAGCACACGAACACCGTTGGGACAAAGTTGAGATGCTCACCAGTCAAAGTGCGGACATGACGACGGGGACGGGCCCTAGGCCTGCCGATAGTCTTGGGGTCGATGGTGGAGGTCATGGTGGGGGCTAAGAGCGGGGCCCTATTTTGTCCGCGCTGAGGATGGACGTTTTTATAGGTTTTGAGAGATCAACTGATATGAGAATATCGACGTCATCATGTTGGATCGCTAAAATAAGACTTCACGCTCCAACAAAGCCTTAAACGCTTCTAAAGAGTCCGACTTCCTCTGCAGATCTTTGGATTTGTCTCTGGCTGAGCGCTGAGATTCGGACGGTGATGGTGCGGCAATCATGACATGAACAAAAAATGTAAGATCGTGTGCCCGACGCGCAGGGCTACCGCGGACATCACATCGATATTGTATCTAATCTCCCAGGCACGCCACTCAAAAACCGAACCGCGGTCACCGGTGAAATAGTATATCATTGAACACCGTGGTCGACGAAGAATAGGGCGGAGGGCAATAACGGTTGACTTGCAATGATCATCTGCAGTCCGCTAAACAAAGCAATTATAGTCTGATAGTAATATTCAGAAAGTAAATAGCGGAAGGGCGCACATGCACGAGTGAGTACTTGTACCGGGGTCCGGAGATAGAAAACCGAAGGCACGAATGTCCGTATTCGAAATGAAGAACGAGTGATGAGTGTGAGCCGCTGCCGGCGAGAGCCGACGGGGAACCGTAGCATATCATGAACATGAAGATAGAGAGAAAAGATATATAGACTGAGATAGGGAGAGGGGTGGAAATGGACTAATGCATATCGATGAAAGTGAGATCATGAAGAATGAAGAGTAGAGGGGGGAGTAGAGGGGGATGCATCCAGAACGATAACAACAACGAAAAATGAATCGTAACGGGAGGGGGTATCCAAGGACATCCTGAGGTGTCTGCGGGGTAAATGAATTCCACTTGGAGGGTATAGGTGATGGCCACTATACGCCGCGCAATGACATTAATACAGGGCAGTAAAAGAGGAAAGAGGGAGGCAACGAACCATGAGCAAGGCGACTACATTCTGGCTTGTGCTCTTACTCCTGGGCACTCGAGCTGGTATCATCAGTACTTGTGAGTATATTCGACTCCGGCTGGACAGTCGTTTTCTCGGAGGGGTCCTCTGTCAGCTCCTCTGCAGCCGGAACTGGGGCTGCAGTAATATCTGGTATAATCGTTATCAACTATCATTCGGATTTCGTTGGAATTATCCTTACCTGCTGCACCTCCATCCTCTGGTGAGGCTTCCGTCTCTGCAAGCGCCGACTCCTCAACGACGGTATTTGACTCCACGGGCGCGGGCGCAGCATCATCCGAAGGTGCGACTTCTGCCGGCTCGGCTACACTGTCAAGGACGGCTTGAGGCCCGGGAGTGTTACCAGCCAGCACAACGTTCTCTACTGCAGACGGCTCCTCGATTACTTCAACAGGGGCAGCTTGATCGTCCTCTGCAGCCGGAATGGCGTCCTCTACAACGATGACAGGTTCTTCCACAGTAGGTTCCACTGCAGCAACCTCTACGGCAGGTGCAGCTTCCTCCTCTACAAAAAGCGCGGCAGGCTCAACCTCAACGATTGGAACAACGGGTTGCGTTACGCCCTGGTCGGCCACACCTTCCGGTGCATCGAGAGGCTCTAGCACAGGCACTGAGACCACCTCTGGCTCAGCCTCGGGGGCGGAGGCGGGCTCTTCCGCGACGAGGGGCTCTTCCACGGCGGGCTCTTCTCCTTCCACAACGGCAGACTCGTCCACGGCGGGTTCTTCAACATCCACAGCGGCAGACTCTTCGACGGCAGCGGGTTCTTCGACAGCGGCGGGCTCTTCCACGGCGAGCTCTTCCACGGCGATAGGCTCTTCGACAGCGACAGGTTCTTCGACAGCGGCGGGCTCTTCCACGGTTGGCTCTTCCACGGCGACAGGCTCTTTAACAGCAGCGGGTTCTTCCACATTAGCAATGGGCTCTTCTACAGCGGCGAGTTGGGCGTCTACTTCGGGCTCAGGAGCAGCGTAAGTGGTATCGACGATGGGGGCTTCCTCGACCACAACAGGAGCCTCGGGTTCGGGAGCAACCTCGGTAACAGGTTCCTCGGCTGTAGTGGAAGGTTCAGAGGCGGCGGAGGTTGGGGAGGTTTCTTCGACGGGCTCGACAAGTGCCGGCTCAGACATTTCGGGTTCCTCGGTGACTGACTCAATAGCCTCTTCAACTTCGGGAGCAGCTTCAACCTCTGATGCTGTTGCTTCAGGTTCAACTACCTCTGACTCCGTGACAGAAACCTCTGGAACCACAGGAGGCTCGACTGCCTCACCTTCGGCGGTGGGCTCCTCAGCAGCCTCAACTTCAACGGGAGCGACGGACTCAATAGCCTCCTCAACTGCCCCTGATGCTGCTGCTTCAGGTTCAACCGCCTCAGCAACAGAAGCCTCTGGAACCGCAGGAGGCTCGACCGCCTCAACTTCGGGAGTGGGCTCCTCAGCGGCCTCAACTTCGACGGAAGTGATGAGAGTGGCTTCTTCTTCTACAGGAACCTCGGGCTCAACCTCCTCAGCGACGACCGGTGTTAGTTCCTCGGCCTCCACTTCTGGCGTAACTACGTCGTCGGCGATGTCGGTCTCAACAACAATCGGCGCGGGCTCCTCGGCGGAAACCTCTGGGGAGGTCTCGGGTTCTGTGGCCTCGGGCGCAGCAGGAGTGAGTTCGACAGGTTCTTCGGGGATGCTCTCCACCAGGACCTCGGGAGCAACTTCAGATTCGATGACTTCATCTTCAGCAGGAACCTCTGATGCAGCTTCAGCGTTCTCGGGTTCGGCTGCAGAAGGTGTAGGTTCCGCGATCTCCTCGACCGCTGGGGCGACTTCCACCACAAGCTCCTCGACAGGGACCTCTGGAGCAGCCGCAGATTCGCTCTCGATAAGTGCAGCGGGAGTGGGTTCTAGCTCAGGAGTCGCCTCAACAGCAACCTCGGGTGCCGATATGGGTTCAGTGGCTTCGGGTTCAGGAACGAGGGGGGTGGCCTCGACTGGTTCAGGAACTGTGGGCTCGGCTGCTGCGAGAATAGCAGGAGCAGACTCGAATACTTCCTCCACGGGAACTGCGGGTGCTGCTGTAGGTTCGGGAGTCTGAACATCAACGACGGCGGGAATGGGTTCCGCGTTCTCCTCTACGACGACCTCAGGATGAGGGGTTGGTTCAACGGCGGCGGGTTCGGCGGCTAAGGTGGGCTCTGGCTCTGCAGCGGTCTCAGGGCCAGCATCGTGTTCAACAGCTGTAGTATGGGAGGGCTCTACGGCTTCATCAAGGACTGCTGGTGCAGGCGCAGACTCAGCTCCCTGAGCTTCGGCTGCCTCTCGAGGTTGACCTGGATAAATGCAAATGAGGTCGGCAGACGGTGGTCCAAATGGATTAGCCTCACTCTGGAGGAGATCGGCCTCTGGAAGAAGAGGTGCAGAATCTTGTAGCTGCGCGGGAGCAGCGGGGGGTACCTCTACTTCTTCCGCTTTGGCAGATCCATTCGAAGCCGAGGTCTCGACTGGTGCGGATGGCTCAACAGCGGCACCATTCGTTGCAGGCGCCTGGGATGCAGGTTCCTCAGGCTTCGCGGCATCTGATGAGACAACAGCACCAACAGCTGCAGCTCCGATTGCAACGACAGCAGTCCCTGCAACCACCCCAGCAGCAGCGACGCCATTACTCTTACTCACTGCATCAACACCCTTCTTCGGGACGTCCACTGGCTTCCGGGGCACCTCAGCCGACTTCCTCGGTTTGGGCGATGGTACCCTCACTCTGACCGTGTTCGTATTGACCTTTCCTTTCTCCTTCTTCTGCTCCTTCTCCTTCACGTTGTTCTCATCCTCCTCAGCCAGAATCTCGCCCATCTCACCCACACGCGGGCTCTGCCCAGCCTTCTTCTTGCTCTTCGTCTCCCTCTCGGACGACGTGGAAGCGCGGCCGTAGGAAAAGAAGCTGAAGCGTTTCAACGTAGAGCTGAACGTGATGTCCGACTTGAACGACTTGGGCGACGACGGTCGAGGGCGTCGGCTGGAATCAGGGGATGTTGCCGTGGATGTTTCGGGCGAGACAGGCGTTGGAGGCGCGGGACGCTTGAATGCCTGTTCGATGACAAGCCACTCGAGGCGTTTGCCGTCGACTTCGACACCATTCATAGTCGATTTGAGCTTGCAGATGATGAACACAGGCCAGGTCGAGGAAATGGGGTCCAGCAGGGCATCGCTCCAGAAGTCAATGAAAGCCTCGTCTAACTGGGTCAGCGAAACCTGGGTGGACTTGGAAACGGTCTTGACAGTTTCTTCAGGCTTGGGCACTTCGGGTTTGACGAGTGTCCGTGGTGTATCCAAGGATTTCCGACCATTCGCTAGCGATGAAACTATAGGCTTGGGGCGTGGAGGTGCTGCCTTGGGCATGGTGACCTCCATGTCCTTCTCCTGATCCATAAGCGTAGCAGCTAGTGGCGCCTTTTCGGACGCATCCTCGAAGAACCCTGAAGTGGAAAATGTGGCCCAATCAGTTCCGATTGCGCTGGATGGTGTGACCACTGGATCCGTTGCAGGTTTCTTGTGGTTGAACACCCCGTTACCGGTCGAAGGCGCTGTAGTGGCGGGGGCAGTCATATCCCCGTCGTTCAACGAGAAAGATCGCCTGTGGGAAGATGGTATGAACAGCTTGAAAGAGGGTGAGGTCGGTTCCTGTGTTCCGTTCTCTATTGGAATGAGGGAGAGGAAGCGGAGAGTCTCATCAGCGAAGATATGGCTAAGCCCTGGAGAGGAACCAGGGGAATTATTACTGTCGTCCGAGGCTGCCTTCCTAATGACCTCCCACAGGGCCGCATGCTCCCCTGCGTCGGCGCCTGCTTCTGCTTTGAAGGCCTCATAAATGAGTCGCAGGGGATGACGGGCAGGCTGATCAGCTGTCGCTGATAATTCCGTTTCAATCCGAACGAACAATGCTTCATATCGACGAGTGGAGAAACGGGGGCGAGGAAGAAGATCCGTGTCAGGCGAAGAGGTCTTGTTATAAGGATATTGTTTGACCAGCTCCAAAAGACGTGTGGGCATTCTAGAACTAGCGGCTTCGTCTCTGTTGACTCATTAGAGTTAAGAAATGAATCAAAACCTCCGGTGACATACCTTATACGTGAAAGGAACAAATGTTCCAGCATGCGAGCCGTACGCTCCCAACGGGCATAAAATGTAGCCCAATCATCATTCTCATGTGCTCTCTGGACAGTCAAAAGCCAAAGACCAAAGAACTTCGACAGCTTGCTCCCCGAGATGCCATTCGCTTCAGCATGCGCTGCCAGTGATGAAAATATCTCCAAAGTGGCGGTTAGCAGTTCAAGATGAGAGGCGGGCAGCGTGGGACCAAGAATCGTGGAAAAGCCAGATGCGGGGTGATTCGATGACTGTTCGGCTTCGAAAAAGTTCTTGTACCAGTCGTCTCCCTTTCCGAACGAGTCTCCCTCGAGCTGCAGGTGCCTGAGACCCCAACGAAGGACGGCTGCCACATCATGAGGAGAGCGGGTCGAAGATATTTCGGATTCAAAAGCCGTGACGAAAGAGGAAGACGTTGGAGAGAGCGTGGATATGGGGCTTTTCGCGGCCAATGATTGAATGAAGAGCGATATGAGCTTTCTTTGTATCTCCGGGGATGCAGAATACCAATGAGGGTGCATAATTCCGAGGGATTCGAGGCCTGGACTATCTGTCAGTATGCAACGTAATAGCACCTCTGTGGACGTACCTCGCGCTGTAATGGCCTGTGAACATGCGCGAACCAAGATGAGAGTCTCCAAAGGATTCAACCGACGATTTCCAATAGCCGCGTCAGATAAGAGAATCCGAGCCTCGGGGTCTGCTTCAAATACCACACCTAACGCGCGAGAGGCCGACTCGTCCTTCGGGCCAGGTAGATTCAGAGAAAGATGCGGTGACTCCACACGCTTCTCAGTGACCTCGGGGGAAGCAGGTCGAGACTTCGATCTGAAGAGAGTGAAGCTCGCATCCTTTTCCTTTTCCTTCCCATGCCCTACACCTTTTCCGTTGGCGACCTCTGGAAACTTCGTGGCACTCGGTGACACTGATTCGAATTTTCCATCCAACAGGTCAGATTCTGACTGCCGTCCGGATGAACGTGGCGATTCCTCCTTCTTACGTCCAAAGACCTTCGACAGAAACGAGGGCATGGCGTGGCCTTTATTAATTGACCTACGTAGCGGAATGAATTTGGGTGATCCTGATAGATTTCAATTGGAAACTGTAGACTTACAAGTCAGTACAGACCAGAGGCCGATGTCCAAATTGCCGGAGGTCACTGTTGGAGAAAGACGGACGCTCGATGTCGAAGAAGAAGAGATTCAACACGCCACGTGCCCGACAACCGTTAATTCCGACTTCGGCAATGCGGCTTTCATTTTACCTCCGCCCGCCAGTACAAAGAGCCATTTCTCTGTAGGCATAGCGTACATAGATGGTATGAACATTTCAGGGCGTACAAAAAAAACCGTCAGAGCACACTGCTGGAACTCCAGTTCGAACGAAACTCAGAAAAGTGCTCGACTGCACATTATGGTTGCCAATTACGATTACAGGCGAAAATAGGAAAGGTACAATAAATCTAGAGATGGGTACATACACTAAGCAGGGAGGTAGATTCCGATCAAGAGTACCAAGTTTAAACTTCACAGACGTTGTGGCTATCCCGATCCCAAATTTATTAGTGACTCTGGTAAGTATGAAGGACTCACTTGGACCAATAGGGAGGGGGCAGAATGCCGAATTGGAATGGAGCTATCCCTGATGGCTAGCTAGCTTCCTCGTGTATGGTGTGCTGCAGCCTGCTCTGCTCCACGTGCTTCGTGCGCAGGCTCTTCTCCCTTTGCACGGTCGGCCCGGCGAATCAACTCATGGAGGCAACCGAAGCACAGTAATGAGGCCCAGAAATCCCGCGACGCCGATGGGTTACTGAGAGCGCACTTCCTACCCTTCTACTCTCATTGTCATCATCTTCGCGGTTGTTAATCCACTTCCCCGACCCCAAGCCCATGGCACAACGCCGTTGCGCCCCATGCGTCCAGATGTTGGTTGAGGTTATCGGGACTGCTTCTTTCACTGTGGGCACGCATGGGGCCGCTCCATCGTATGCGTCCATAGATGCCGCTTCAGGTGTTCCATCCGCTTGAATAGCCAACTGCAGTGTGCACGATGGACTCGAAGAGTCTCGCCCGACGTCGCCGACGAGTATAGATCACTCTTGACTTTCCGCCCTGAACTTTAATCCTTAATCAGGAATGCCGGAAATGCCGAGGAACCCAAACAACGGTTCCATCAAGCTCAACCAAATCTCGACCTAATGCGGAAGGATCCCGCCTCTTCTCCCCCGTCGACGACCACGCCCGCAACCTCCCCGTTTTATCTGTAATCTATCGTAGTCTCTTTCCTCTTTGACTCGCTCCTCTTTATTTGGTCATCCTGGCCCCTTCTGGTGAAAACGGCCGTGGTTGAGCTGCCAATTACGCCTGCTCCCCATCTCGATTCGCCTCGTTGTAAGTACAAGCATTAAATTTTACTAAGCGAGCACGTTTATTAGCGCTACTCACGCTGAAAAGCGACACCGGGCCTTTTCCTGAACGTCACCTAGCCGTGCTTACATGCTACTTTTGCCTACGAACGACGTACAGTTGAACATGGCCGTTCAGCCTAGGAGATGGATGTGGTGTAGGGAGAGCAGCAGCACCTGCTCCTCAGCTCACAGGGGGCTCTGTTGATGCATGTGGTGGGTGGGCCGGGGGCGTTGTGCGCGCAGAGAGGAGCTTGGAGGAGGTGACTGCCTCGTTGATTATTGATTGTGGTATGTTCCGTTCCTATACTTCGCTTCTCCTCCCTAACTAGATCTTCCTTACGCCCAACTGAGCGCCCGTTCCCATTCCCCTTCTTCCCGTTCCTCTTCTTACTCACCATCTTCTACCTTTGCCTCCCACCAGATCCTCGTGCCGTTGACCTCGACGACCACCTCTAGTTGAACTTCAGGCTGACTTTTGACGTGTAAATAGTGTAGACTAAATAAATAATATACATATCTAACCCACCTGCACAGTGTCCGTATCCTGACACTGAAAGTCATCTGAGTTGCACATCGCGCCCTGCCAGAATCTGATTTGGGTGTTTAGGTAATTGAGCCGTTGCTTTGGTTTCTCGGCATTTCCGGCATTCCCGATTAAGGATTAAAGTTCAGGGCGGAAAGTGGCCAACTTGACATTTGCCTCCGCTTTTTCTCTTTTTTGGCGCTTAGTCATGTCGGTAATTACCATTTGTGTCGGTCGTCCCGGGTTCACCTATCCATTCACGTTGCGTTCTGGTGACCCCTGAGCGCTGAGCGCTGAGCGGCGCACTGAGTATGCCACCCCCAGGTGCCGACAAGAAGCCATGTGCCTGAGTTTGAGTCTGGCCGCCGTCTTTCGCGGCGCCTCCTCCCCTGTCTAGACTCAATAACTTCCGTTGAATTATGCTCACCAGTCTCTCCATTTCTCCTATATCGATACCATGACTACTTACCCCTATCCAACACGGTCCTTGGAACAACCTGCCATGTCCGGAACCATACTTTTACAATATGACGGATCTCACTCTGTACCTAGATCGTTTGACCATACTGGGTGCGTACTCTGTTTGCTGATCAATTCCTTGTGTTGATATCACTTCTCTTACCAGCTATGCGCCTGGAGATGGTTATATTTATTTCATTCAGTCTCCCCTGGGCCAAACCGCTGTCAGACGCTCAGGGCTAATTCATATGTCCGAAGCTTGGAAGGAATATATGGTCACTCATTATGAGTCGAAAAAACCAGCTCGCAAGCCTCATCGTAGACCGCCACCTGCCTGCGAAGCCATTGCGAAGCTGGCAATGTCGAGGGGGCAAAAGCTCCGAAACAAGTCTAAGTCTTGAGACACATTTCTGAGGTTAGTCTACATACCACTCTCGATTCGTTCTTGATGCCTAATTGCGCAGTTTGCAGTCCATACTATATATCACATATTTTGTTCATCAAGAAATTCTCCTATATATGTATCATTCGCGCAGCATAGTTCCATTTCGCAACTTTCCTGGCTATAAGTTTCACGTCCATGTGAGTGCGTTGTGGGTGATGCCTGAAATAACGCAACCAAAGGCAAGCATTGATCATGGAAGGGGCTGTGTCACCCACCTTAGCAGCGCAATCTCTTATGCCTGTTGTGACGAATTCATTGGTACTGAGAGCTGAAGGGACTCGGAGATGCGGCTTGTAATGGCCACAGCAGGTTCCATTGCCATTGCTTATAACTACAGCAATCCTGTTCGCCAAACAAGTTATCTCGTGACCTAACCCGGGACGGGAGCCACCGTAATTGGAGTGTCTATGCCAATCATAAAAAGTGAAATCATCAGTAACCACGAGATGTAGCTTAGAGCATTGTTTCGCAACACGTTGCAAGGAGGTTTGTTGGAAGAAATGTTTCCTGGACTCCTACAATGGCAGGACGACTCATCAGCAAATTCCGGTGAGGAAATGTCAAGGGCTTACTTTGGCGGTGACCGCAACCCATTCACTCCCATCTCCAGGTGGCACATATCTGGCTCGGTAGCGGCTGAAGCCCATTGCACCTCTAACGCACGTTGTTCCACTTTGTCGACAATATTGTTACCGGGTAAATTGCAAAAAGCCCGAAGGCTGTGATACAAGGTTCCTGGCTCATAAAAAATCCCACTCCCCGCTCCCATGAGAAGGCTGAGCTCAAGATGAAGGCAAACCACAAAAAGGAGCAGGACTGATAGTAGGATTTTCGGGATAAGTTTGCCGTTCTCGATGTCAATGTCCCGAACTGGTGTCAAAAATATAGTCTTATTGGCAAGGTGATCACATATATAATATTGCAAAGACTCACTGATGGGCAATAGGGTCGCTACCAATAATGCTGCATAGCTTGCAATAGCCTTGTAATAGATGCCATAGCTTACAATAGCCTTGTAATGGATGCAACATTCGAACACCGCAGTAAGAGTTATCAAACACTGACACTATAAGCTAGAGATGAAGGACCATTTGTAGGAGGAGAATGAGCCGAGCACCGATGATACACCCGTGAGCTCAGACTTGTCGCCATGAGTACCCTGGAGGGCGATGCCTGGAATGATTGCGACGAAAGGCAGGCAGGCCATGGTGAGCTTGATTGTGAAAGACCAACAGGATGTTTTGGCGGACATGTTCAAAGTGGTGCGTAGAGTTACAGAAAGGGGGTGAGACAACAATGTCTTGCCAGTTCGAGGTTAGAGGAGCCGCTACTACAATCTAGTACAACAGCAGTCTGGAGCATCCCAGGGATAGGGTGTCGCATGATCGAACACTTGTTTATGCGGAGATGGATATGACATAGTCATCCCCAAACACCGAGGACGAGAAAGGCTACAGCCTACAGGTTGCGATAACCATTGGGCGCAACTGTCATTGACGAGCTGTTGCTCTGAATGTGGTGTATAGAAGTCGAAGGCGGCGATGATGCACTAACGCTGCTGAAAGCGGGGCTCGGCAGGCCCCGGGAAGCTCCCAGGTATGTATGCTCGGAAAATAACATATTTTAGGGCCCGAAAATGGCCAAATTTCTGTCCGAAAATAACATATTTCAGACCCGGCAGGCCAGTTCTGATCAAATCCTTGTCCAAATACAATGTATTTGAGAGCCTGGAGGGAAAATTTCTCGGGTATATGGTGGTAGGATTTAACGGCGTTGATCTGGCCACAAGTTGTTGTTACGAAGATAAATTCCATTCAGAACCAGCACCTTTTGGGCCTTTTTAGGCTTTTTAGGGACTGCACGCAATTTTTTCGGCATTTTGACGCATTACGTAAGGATTTTTACGCTATATCCTTGTCTGCAATAACATATTTGAGGCCAAAAATATAACATATTTGAGGGCCAATTCAGGGTGATTTTTCGGACAAACATATGTGGGAGCTTCCCGGGGCCTGGCTCAGTGAAGTCGGCCTGGTAATGTTTAGTTGGCGGCGAGTTGGTGGCAGAATACCCAACCACTGGTGGTTTGGTCTAATGGCCACCAGTCCACCGGACCCCATCAAAATCACAAGTCTAAGCGACTTTCGGCCGAGTCTCTGCTGGCAACTAACAGATGACATGATCACAATCACGATGTGTCGATTTGGCAATTGCCCTTCGCCACCACCACACTTGTCGGCTGTCCTCACCCTCACCCTCGCCCTTAAACTCCTCATTGGCGACTTACCCGACATCGGACTCATTCGACATTTCCGCTGTCGCTGCCCAGCCATCTCCCAGACCCTTCGACCTGTCCTTTACTGAGTCTTCGTGCGCACTGACTGGAGTTGACGAGGGGAAATGGGGCATCATAGAAGCGTGGGAAATCATGTGGGCCACGTCTTGTGGTGCAACTCATTGAACTAGGATTGGGTGGGGAGGTTGGAGTAGCCGAGACGTGGTTGAGCTCTTTCCTCATTTTCAGTTATGTCGTGTACATATCCCAGCTATAGAAAGGACCCCTTTATGGACCTCCCTTGGTTAGAATGATATTTTTTCACTTCGAAAGTGTGCGTGCAATGCCCGAGCAATGCCCGATCATTACCGCAATGATACCCTTCTTAAATTTCAGTCATTCGGGATATTTATTTAAGACAGAGTATGTGGGCCTTTAACAAATTTTATCTCCAAGTACAATGAATTACATATGTGGCATCCATAGTACATGCACAACCCTCCCCTTTGGGTTGAGATTGAAAGGCACAACAACAACGTGCCGAGGTTCTGTTTTGAAAGCCGGAGTCTGATGAAGTCACAGACAAATAGTGACAAATGGTCAAAGGTCTATTGGAAAAAAGTCTAATAGACCAATGTGCCCGCGCTCGGATGATCCCGTTGGCGGAGTTGATCGCGAAGTTGCTCGGGTTCGGATACAGCCTATGCCATCCATCCGTATGCATCATCAGGCCCTCTCGTCATCGCCAGATAGTCCGTCACGCAGATCAGGCTAGACCTCCACTTCACGTATCTGCGGATCGAAATCGGGACCATATGCGTGTTCTCAACGCCGATGGGTTACTGAGAGCGCACTTCCTCCGCTTCCACTTCCTTAACCCCAAGGCCCATGGCACAGCGCCATTGCGCCCATGCCTACAGATGTTGGTTCAAGGTTGAGATTATCGCTCCTCGAGAACCGCTTAGGGCACGCATACGGTCGCTCCATTGTACGAGTCCGCAGCTGCTGCTTCAGATGTTCCATCCGCTTGAATAGCCAACTGCATAATGGACTCCAGGAGTCTTGCCAAGGCTGTGATACAAGGTTCCTGGTTCACAGGAAGCCCCATCCCCCGCTCCGAAGACACCTCCTCGGGCTGTAAATTCGACGTCTACTCTTATTAGTGACATTTGCATCATGCGATACGAAAACATCGAGAGTTAAGTGCTGCCAGAACTTGGAGAACGACGCTCAAGCGACAAATTCTGCTTTCATACCAGCGTAAAAAATAAAAGTCGTTTATACAAGAGGTAAGTACTGCTATATCGAGATTGCACATACTAGAACTGGCAAGCGTTATGCCAGGTCCTCAACACTAGGTAATCGTTTTCTCATTCCAGGCCTACGTGGGATCCGGGAGTGGATGCAGCAAGGATGATTGCTGGAACACCTACGACGGTAGGTCACCTTGTTAGCAAATGCAAACCCGTACAAATCTAAAGGACTTACCTGTACGGTAACTGCGACCCAATCTCTTCAAGCTCCCTCTCCAAATCCCGCGCATATGACTCGGAGGTAGCGGCTGAATCCCATTGCATCTCAAACCGCCTCCGTTCCGCTTCCGCAAAAATATTACGACAGGGGAAATTGCAACAAGCCCAAAATTTGTGATACAAGGTTCCTGGCTGGCTAAAACTCTGATCATGCGCTCCCAGGAGGAGGCTCATTTCAAGCGGAAACCGAAGGATAAGGGGTAGTAGAACGAAAAGTAGGATTTTCAGTATAGGCTTGCCGTTCTCGATGCCAATGCTCCAAACTAAAGTGAAGACAGCTCTTAGCCAGGTGATCAAAGATATGGATGCATAAAACCTCACTGATAGGCAATAAGGCTGCTATCACTAACACTGTGTAGCTTGCCATAGCTTTGTAATATATGCAAGGGAATTCGTGTTTGATGGCCGCGGTAAACACAATTAAAAACAGACACAAAAAGCTAGAGATCCAGGACAAGTCGAAGGAAGACTTTGAGCTGAGCATCGAGAACGCAGCCGACCAGGAAAGGCCCGTGAACACCGTATTGCCGTCATGAGCACCCTGGAGGGCGATGCTTGGAATTATCGCGGCAAAGGGCAAGGCTGTCAGTATGATCTGTATCAAAAAGAGCCAACAAGGTAGGTTGGTGGTGGTGGTCATGTTCAAACGTAGAGTTAAAGAGAAAAAGGGTGACACCATGTCTAGCCATGTCTGGAAACAGTTGATCTGGATACAAGGAGATGTTCTATCAACCTCAGCACTGACCATCTGAAGAACGTATCCCAAATGCCATCGCTTATAACAACAGCCATCCCATTCGCCAAGGAGATGAGTTTGTAACCTAACTAGGGACGGGAGCCATTGTATCTCGAGAGTCTATGTACACATAAAGTGCGATTATTATTATCCATGAGATGCAGGACCGGAACACGAGGACATTGTCTCGACACGGATTCCCGTCCGTGACTTCGTGAGGGCTGATGCAAAGAGGATCGCTGGAACAAATGTTTCCTGGACTCCTATAACGGCACGACACATCAGCAAACCCCCAGTGAGTAAATGTCATGGACGCACTTGTACGCATAGGGCGGGGGCAACCGCAACCCATTCACTCCAATCTCCAAATGGCGCATATCCGAGTCGGAGGTAGGGGCTGAAGGCCATAGCGCCTCCAGTTTGTCGACGATATCAAGGCTGGGAAAATTCCAAAAAAGCCCAGAGGCTGTAATACAAGCTTCCTGGCCCACAAAAAAACCCATCCCGCGCTGTTACAAGAAGGCCGAACTCAAGCGGAAACCGAAGAGCAAACAGGAGCAGGACTGATAGTAAGATTTTTGGGATGAGCTCGCCGTTCTCGATGTCAATGTCCCGAACTAGTTGTAAAAAAGGTCTGAGCAAGGTGATCAAAGTGTAAGTATGATGAAAACTGACTGATAGGCAATAGGGCCGCTATCACTAATGCTGTGTAGCTCGCGATAGCCTTGTAATGGATGGTGCAAGGGATATCTCGTTGCAACCCCGCACTGAGCATTATGAAACCCAGACACCATAAACTAGAGATGAAGGACCATTTGTAGGAGGAGAATGAGCTGAGCACAAAAGAGGAGTCATGCATGCCCTGGAGTGCGATGCCTGGAATGATTGCGACCAAAGGTAGGCAGGTCAGGATGAACAGCGTTACAAAGAGCAAACGGGGCATTCTAGTGGACATATTCAATTGAACAGAGTTATAGAGAAAGGGGGTGAGACTCATGCGTTCGAAACTTAAGAGGAGTCCAAAAACTTAGCCAGATATTATCCGATGGTAGCGCCAGACTCCGTACTGTATCTAAAAAACAGTCGTTTTGTTTCCTTGTAATAACACCTTGGTATAGCCAATAGGATGAACACGCAGAGAAGAGACCACCCGAAAGATGAACATGATGAGATCAGAGAATTACCAGTGGTCGCGCTCTGGTTCATGAAGCCATGGGGTGGGTTTACAGCCTGAGATATTACAGAGGAAAGCTAGAAAGGTACAAGAAATCTACGGACAAGGTGGTCGGAATGGCAAGCCAAGTAAACATACTCATGTTTTACGGTTCGTTGAAGTGCCCTCCTCCCCAAAAACGGTCGGGGCGGCGTCCCAATCCACAGAAAAAACCCGGCGGGCATGACAACACGTAGCAAAAAGTATGGAGCATCGTCCCGGGACCATATATAGTATTGTCATCGTCCGTTATCATCAAGTACACTGCATCGAGGGGACAGCGAACCACCACAGGGAGGAAAATGACGAAGAAAAATCCAGGTTCCTCTAAGGTAGTGGCGGTCATGCCCCAGCCTATTGAACGAAAAGTCTCAGCAAAGCTCGGAAGACAGTATTTACAGAAACTCACCTAACGGGATCAAAACACTCAGAAGAAGGGCCAGGTAATCAATAAGCCACTTCAGCTTCACGACATATGCCGAATATGGGAGCGATGTGATAACAATGATGATTCCGAGGCAGATGATAGGCAAAGTACAAGTCCAGAGAGTAGTAGTGGCAGCGTGTGCGCCAGGTTTTGCTGCTTGCTCAGGCGTAATTTGAAGGATCAGACTCGGCAGGATAGCAGAGAACGGGAGCAACATGATAAGATACTGAAGGATGGTGACATATACAGGTCGAGTTTGGGCGGGCATCGTGAAGGTGAAGGTTGAAGGTTGAACGTTGAACGTTGAAGAGAGGAGCCAGTGTCGGTAAAGAAGTGGAGACATTCTGAGACATCCATCACATCAATGCCTGTCATCGCAAACCTTGTTCCAATAAAGTTGAAGTTCTTATGTTTGAAGTTCAGAACTGCGTCGGGAGAAAGTTGAGGTGCCCAGGTACATACAGTGGGTTGCCACAACCGCCGCTGCCATCCACCTGTTCCTTGATCCTCGTCTCCGGTGCCTTCTCCACATTGACAGTCCCAGGTCTCGACTCTAGCTGAGCATGGGCTCCCTCCACCAAGCTACACGGGTCGACATGAGCATCGAAGTTCAAGGTCACTTGCACTTCCGAGTGGGTGGATTCGGTGATAGCCCCGAAATGCAACAGAAAGACATGGCAACGGGAAATGTGATGGATGTCAATTGCGTGAGGGCGACCCGCTGAGCGAGGCACGACTCAAGGGAGGAAAAGTCTAGACGTTGAAGAGGTCAAGAAGGGGTCTTCAAAATTACTGTTCAGGTCACGTGGCAATAATGTTCGCGTCTTTCTCACTGACCACAACAACGCTCAGCCTTCTTATTTTCTCAAGTTAACATGCGCCGGACTGCTTTTTGACGCGTCTCAGATCAAGTAATCCCAGGTTCAGACATCATGTTTCTTGCCGTCTGGGATATTTCAGTGCTCAACGAGCAATGTAACACTGAAATATTGTTGGCGATCATTTAGTTTACTATGGCCAGGACGGCAAAACTGTACCAGGGTAGGGATGTAATAAATGCAAGAAAGATACATGGAAGAGCTGGCGAAGTAGATCCAGGCAGTTGTAACGCGACAGTGAGTGAATTTTTTCATGCTACTTGCTGCTGATCTTGGCTCTGATGATTTCTGCTGCGATGTTTAGCTCACAGTCTTGATTGATACCGATACATCGGCTGCATCCTTGGGAAGGCGATGTATGCGACGATATTATGCGTACCCGTTGACACCGCCTTGCTGACTGCTTCCTGGCAAAGGTATGGCTCTGTTCATGTTCTCATTTGCTCTGCGGTCTTTTCTTACGCTCCTCTCGTAGTGGTAGTAGTAGCTGGGAATGCAGACAATGTTTCGTCACTCAACGCCAATCTCTACAACAGGCTCTTGCTTTGAAACATATTGGGAATTCTCAGGATTTCTGTTTTAACTTCACGATCGACAGTTCGGGCTTGGTTCGGGCATTGGCGTATTTGGGGTGTATGTTGTCTTGTTTAGACAAGAACATGTTGTGGACGCACGTAGGTCCTCATGACCTTCGATCGAGAGCAGCGGATGACGCTAATACTGATTGTGAGCTGTAGACGTCCGACGCTTGTGTATGTCTTTTTTAATGGTTTCATGCTCATCTTCCTGTCCTCAGCGGATTTCAGGGAGGGCCTTTCTTCACAATCTTTGGCAAGAGGTGGGCTCCGATTGAGAGCGTCTACCGAATCGAGGACTTATGCAAATAATTTATAGGCACATTTATGTTACTCTCCTTTTCCCCTCATTGCTGCCCGACGTGCTGCTTGATGAGCTTCAGCTTCTGCAAGCCATCAACGCCAATGCCGGCTTTGACCTCTCGTAACTTGATGGAACTATGCATCCTGATGGTCTTACTTATCAGCTTCAGTATCTGATCAGTTGATTGGTCTCACCCATCATTATAGCTCGATCACAAGTCAACTTGTTGTGCACACTCAATCACCACCCTTTTCACGACCGTGGTTTCCGGAGGTTTAGTCACTCGTTGGCAACATCTTATATACCTTTCTTTTTAACGAGGATCAAGGGTATTCTTAGGCAGCTCCTTGACGTTGCTTCACGGAACCACTTCCTGAATTCTAATCATGTACTCACCTTCAACATGGAGTTTTGACATTGACAAGTTGGTCATAAACCAGCAGAGCTCTTTCATGGTTGCAGATTTTGGTGGTAAAGCTCGGTCTGTTCTGTCTTCTACTTCGTAATCATGAACCATTGATGACTGGCTTCCAATTAGCCTCTTCTTCAACTCACTTGCAGTCCCCACATATGTGGCCGCGTTATCTGCATTACTGCTCATCGTTCAAATGATACTGGGTACCAGTATCTGCAAAAAAGCATGGTCGAGTATTTTCTCTACCACAGCCGACGTCGAGGACCCTGTGGACCCTGCGCCTCGAGACGACTCAGAAGGATCTGGTGACCTTCGCGACCACGTCAATCAACACAGAGGAAGCATCATCTTTGCATATAAAATTGCCCGTTTCATTGGATGCCTAATACTCCTCGGCCTGTCGACCTATTCTGGTACCGTTGGTCCTGAAGATATGGTGCGTGAGCTTGGGGTGTTGAATCTATTGGGGCAAACAAAGAGGACACAACAAGTACATATGCCCGGTTTCTCAGTCCAAGAGTGGTTGGAGCTATCAATTTGCATGACTCATGTACGTCTTTATCTCGCCTTGTTTATTGAAAGGATACGACGAACCCATTCCTTTAGGTGCATGCATCCTTGTTGGCTATGTTTTCTGTAACAGTGAAACCGCGATGGGGCAGAGTTCTCTCGACACATCTCATTGTCTTGTTACTTTCAATATTTGCTGTTTACTTCTATCAGGATGTTTTACCCCTTGCAACATACACGCAGTCTCCCATGGACGCCTGGGAGGGTTGGATTCTCTGGACCAAATTGTTTGTGCTGGGAGTGACAAGCATCTATATTCCTCTCCTCGTTCCTCGTCAGTATGTCCCTGTGGATCCCAAGGTAAAGATCCCATAATTCTGACAAAACCCATCTTAAGTTTTTCTGTTTGTATCAGAACCCTATGCCTGTTCAAAACCCAGAACAAACTGCATCGCTACTGTCATTAGCAATATACTCCTTCTTGGATCCTATCGTGTTCTTGGCCCATCGAGTTCCCCACGTATCACACAATCAGCTTCCACTGCTATCTGATTATGACTACGCTCAAGTTCTGAAAGCTAAGACCTTTCGCATATGTAGATGTGGACTCCTTGTGACAGATAACTGATGGGATTTGCTATAGCACCTCGATCCATTTGCTGGAGGCAAAAGACAGCATCTTTTCTGGGGGCTCATGCGTGTTTTCTGTCGGGAGTGCATTATACTTGCGTCGATGATTGTCTTGCAAGTCGCCGCAAGCCTTGCCTCTCCCATCGGCATAAAGCAATTGCTTCAGTAGGTCCACATCTCGCCTGCCTATGACACTCTTAGTCGATGCTTAGCGCAGATACATCGAAACAAGTGGTAACAATGCTATAATCCGACCATGGTTCTGGATCACATGGCTTTTCTGTGGTCCCATCGTGGCATCCTTCGCTTGGCAATGGTACACTTTTATCGCAGTATGTCAGCCTATACTATCACATTCACCCACAACTTGACCTACCCTATCAAGACACGGACAGCTGTACAAGCGGAAGGCATTATCACTCAGCTAGTGTTTGAGCACTCGCTTCGTATCCGGGTCGCTGAAACCGCCACAAGCTCCTCACATGCCTCTACCGGCTCTTCTACTCCCGCAACCCCTGACACCGATCCCATCATAAACACCCACTCGCCCGCCAGTGGCAGTGCAAGGGACAGCGGAACGACTGAGGTGAATACACTGGGTTCTTGTGATGGGACCTTGCCTGCTAGTTTGTCAAACATCAATGCGAGTACATCGAAAGGGAAAGGGAAAGCCTCGAAGCCTTCCAAGGCAGCCAAACTCGATGGAGGTTCAAGGGCAGATAATCTTGTCGGAAAAATTAATAATCTCGTGACTACTGACCTGGCGAACATTGTGGACTCTCGAGACTTTCTGATGCTTTTGCTCCATGTACCGCTACAGATCACTGTCTGTATTATCTTCCTGTATGTTGTGCTAGGGTGGAGGTGGGTTGACACGCACTGTCTTTCATTCGTGTACCTAACTTCTATCTCTAGTGCATTTGTGGGTTTAGCGACGATCCTTTTGCTGTTCCCTATTCCAGGATACGTTGCCAAGCGCATACAGGATGTTCAGGTGGTCAGACTTAAAGCCACGATTACGTACGATGAACCGCGGATTTACATCCGCGGTTCCCTTCCTCTCTCTCTCCAGTAGACCACCACGTACCTCTCCCGTATAGACTTCGTGCATATCACTTGCGTGATTTCTCGTCAGTGTTGTCTGTCTGGCCAACAGTCTTCCAGTGTGTCCAGAAAGTCACAGAAAGTACGTGCTTGATCCCCCTCTGTGCACCCTCGTACTCATCCTACATTTGTTCAGGAATGAACATGTTGCGAATGATCAAATTGTTTGGCTGGGAGCAGAAGATGGATGAGAAGGTAGCAGAGAAACGAGATGAGGAATTGTTCTGGGTATGGAGACGGTCGATCCTCGACATGATCAATGGTAACCTGAAGTACGCCATGTTCTGTTGGATCCTGGTCGCTAGTCTTGACAATCACTATGGCTTTTTTATTTCGGCTGCGACCATGGTTGCAACATACTCCACATAGTAAGTACACTCGCCCATCCCGTAATGGAGCATATGCTAAGCCCATGTAGTGTCAGTGGGGTGCAATTGTCCACTTAATCATGATCTGACTCTTATAACAGACGGTCATCATGAAACAAGATCTAAATGCTTCAATAGTGTTCAGTTCTATGACAGTGTTTGACATGCTTCACACTCAACTTCATATGATCTTTTTCATCCTCACTCCTCAGATGGTCACTGGTAAGGTGTCCGTTGATCGAGTTATATAATGATTTCCTCCAAAATGTGTGGTGCGCTTCTTACCCATATGACTTCGTACTTACATACGCCATTAGACCGAGCTATTGGATGTATTCCTAGGGAAAGAGTCAATCAACCTACTACCTCAGGAGATTCCACCAAAGGACGAGATCGGGTCACGTGATGCGACCTTTACATGGTCGAATGATGCCGATGGTTCCATGACACCTTCAAAACGCAAATTCTCGCTGAAAATCGAGGGTGAACTTCTTTTCAGACGTGGTCAAATTAACCTCATTGTTGGTCCCACTGGATGTGGTAAAACATCATTTCTGATGGCGCTGCTTGGTGCAATATTGTAAATTATTCCTTCACCTCAGCTCTTCATGATATTTCACCAGGGGAGATGCATTTCTTGCCTTCAGGACCCCACTCGTGGTACAATCTTCCTAGGGATCGGGGGGTCGCATATGCTGCACAGGAATCCTGGGTCCGGAATGAAACCATAAGAGTAACACCACTCCACACTTGATACTTGGGGTTGAGGGCCATTGCTGCGCATGGCAATACGAGTCCTTTATTGGAGTGGTAAATCTAATCACGTGAATATATAAGAGACACTGCTCTCTTTTGAGTATGTTGATGGACCTTTAGGCTGTCCATGTCAGTTGTATGTTTGAGTGAACCCTCTTTCAAACACACATCCCCCGTTGTCATACCATCATGGAACCATATTGTTCCATTTGGCCTTATTATACGGCATACAAAATGGAAGTCTCCACCATATATAATGCCTTGTAATCTGAGAATGCCCAACTTTCCCTCTTTTTCAATTTGAATCTCTGGTTCAATTATCAGATTGTTATCATGCAATGCAATGGTCAAAATACTGGGAATTCTGCTTATGCTGCACATACGATGCATAGCCTGTACTTGAGTGATTTTCAAGCATTCTGGACAAATGATCTCTGTGACTTTGTTTAATGTCAATTTAATTGCCTCACTAGTTGTTCGTCTTTGGCCATTTCTGCTTGGAAATATATACACCATTTCCTCAATACCATGTCGATTTGTGGGGTTCATGTGTAAACAATGTTGACATTCCAACATGATACTACCAAATGCTCTTGTTGAAGCCATTATATTAAGCAGATCATTCACAGCTGTTCCCACCTGCCCATTTGGAAACTTGGCAGGATCTGCAGCATGCAAAGCTCTACGTACTGTATCTCTAGCGTCTGTAAAAGAGCCACGTCTAGACATGACTTTATCAAAACCTTTGATAAGTAGATCCATATATTTATTATTTGACTTTAACCTACGTGTCCATACACGTGGATTATGCACCCATATATCAAACATAATGGTAAAGAAGGCATCATAAGCACAGCTCCAGTTGGCTGCATCCCATTTTAACCCCAATGGACTTATGTCATCTGTCAATTCTTGGCCTGTCATCACTCTTTGATGTTTATCTACATGTAGGTCTGCATTTTTGTCTGATTCAGTTTGGTTTATTGGCAGTGGTTCAAGCATGTTAATGGGTACATTATCATTTTTCCTTTCCTTCCGCTTTTTACCTCCAGACATTGGGTTAATAGTGATATCCCATGCTCCATTGCATTCAACATCTCGGATATGCCTTTCTCCAGATTTCCACTTCAGAGAATCATGCCAAGCGCTAGATAGGTCATCATCTTTCTTCCACAGTTGATATTTTTGTATCAATGGATTTCTAAGAGGTATATCAAAATCCTTGGATAACTTGTTGTCATATTTCAAGGCTGTTATCTCATCCAAGATATTTAACTCTCTAAATTCTTGACGAAGGTAACCCTTTATTCCAGAAGTTATCTTTGAAGAGTCAAAACCCTGCACTATGACTGTTCCTTCTGCAGTTGATCCTCTAGAAAGTGCTGTATAGTAGGACATATGGTTTTTTTGAATGATTGAGATCAACAACATTACTTAGCCGGGTTTTGCCTTGAGATGCATAATCAGTCATTGAAAAATTGGGTAATACCAGAACCTGCTGTTGCTGCATACTAATAACACTGTCATTTGGCAGTCGACATGGTACTGTAGTTGATGTTCCGAGATCTATTTATAGATCGAGGTTTTGCTATTCTTCCACCCTGCAAACTTTTTGAAACCTTGTCCTCAAAAAATGAAGCCATGTGACCAGGTAACCGGAACTTCGTCTATAGCCGTTCGTAGTCGGAACTACCGATTATGTAAGTAAGCTTCACGGCAACAGCCATTAATTTGAAGCTCCGACGAATTGTACCACAACCTCTGCCTGTCCCTAATGACGAAACGACACTACACGACCGGCAAGCCCAATGGAGGAGTGAAGGAAGCATTGGGGGCAGGGAAAAGGGCAGACCCCTGGATGGGGAGAGCCACGGAGTATGTCGTCCGTACCCCCGCACCATTCACTGATCATTTAATCCATTACCTTCCCCCCACAGGTGACCGAAATGAACCCCTCATCGTCTTGACACCCCGCAGCTGGCTGCCTCGCACGCAACATTTTCCCGACAGCTGTGTGCGGCCCACCATGACTACTACCGTCTATGTCACCTACTCGGGCCCCCTGCAGCTCACTGACAGTGACACCACGGACACGTATAGCCGTCCACCATGACGGCTGTCGCGCCACCCAGTCAGATGCAATGCACATGTACAACCGACCACAGATATCGCGTCACCCGGCCATTGCAGGCCTCCACATCACGGACCCATCCCCTGACCGCCGACCACAGCCACCACCGCTCGTACCCAAAGACCCTGTGCCCAATCCTTTAGCTCCTGTACTCAGAGGGGCCCGCAATCGCAAGTTCTCTCAGTTGCAGGAGCTATATCTGGTGCAGTAGGGTTTGGTGGGAGGTCGAGCCGTGGTTCTGGCTAGTTGGTAAGGCGGTGACCGGTTTTGACCCGTTGAAACCAACGCACGACCGACACCGACCAGTTGTTGATGGTCCGGTCAACGGTTGTCCATGTTTTGGTGGGTGAAATACCAGTCATGGTCCCGGTTCGAGATAGGTCGTACGATCACTCCAATCCTTTGTGTTACAGCTTCACGTACCAGGGTAGTCAGGTTGAGGTTTGGTTGCCTTTTTGACCTTTTTACAACTTTTCTTTTCTGAAATGGGCAGCTTCTCACTGTACTTTTGCAGACACCTTATGAGACCTTATGTCGCCCAACACATCATCTTATAGGTCCCGAACTGCAAGTGTTTATTTAATAGGGTATGTAACTTTTTCTTCAATCCAACATGACTTAGTCTTAGTTACCTGCAGTGGTTTGGCAACGGTCCCGAAACGGAACAAAGCAAGGGGCCGTACTATGTACACGACGTCTATGTACGCTACAGACAGACAGTTAAGATCTCGTACACGCCATGCTTGCAATGGCCCATACCCGCACGTTCTTGACACTGGTACTACATTTGTAGGCAGGCCTTCTATATTAATCTCTTTTGGGGGATTAACCAGCTTTATAAACAAATTTTCCAGCACCAATTGACCAAATGGCCCTAGAATAGTATCCCAACCAACAACAATTCCTTCTTGTCCCTTTGTAATACAAAGCTCAGTTGCATCATTGTTCCTAATCATAACTGGCATTCCTATACACAACATGAGCTTTCCAGGAATATGTTGGCTTGTATGTGGTGGTGCATCCCAAAGCATTTGTTGTACATCTTCAGAAATTCCTTGCTTTAGCTGACCTTTTTTAATATTCGGTTGTCTCCTCTTTTTGCGATCAATTTCAGCTTTACCAATCTCATCAATTGAATAAAATGTAGTGAGCTGTTGGCCAGTATCTGCTGCAAACTTTGAGGTACCCATTTCATTAATCTTATCCTTTTGTGAATTCCATGCTGTAATAACAGATATATGCCTGAATTGCTTGTCAGACAAATGAGGGCGGTCAGGTCTTCTGCTTGATATGCGTGTCCGTAAGAAGGAAACATCATGGTCTGTACATGCACCATACCTCATGTTTTCTAAAGCTTTCCTTAAATTAGCATCATCTGGTGACTGAGACTTTTGCCTCATATTTTGCCGCAAGATGACCACAGTAGTAACTTGATTCCATAAAATCTTCCCCATTGTGGACTCCTGTTCTCGAGGAGTCATGCTTGCATTCTGATAGTTTGATACAGTTTCACTGTAAAGAGAAGGTCCACTAGTTGGAGGAAGCTGTGCAAAGTCACCGGCCAAGATCATATTCATGCCTCCAAATGCCTGGTCATGTATATTTGTTATCATGGCCAGCCTAGCACTTATTGCATGGATCTCATTGCATGCTACCATTGATATCTCATCAATAAATATATACTCCACCCCTCTCATGCGCGCCTTTGCTTGGTTAACAGTTGTGCTCTCATTACGGACATAGTCTTCACTATTAGAATTGGATATGCGGATTCCAAGCATGTAGTGATATGTAGATCCATTCAAGAGTGCTGCTGCGGTCCCAGTTGGTGCCAAAACTACAAATCTATGACTTTCATTGCGCCGTTCAAACATACAAACAAGAGCCTTAATAACTTGGCTTTTTCCAGTGCCACCCATACCTCCTAGATACATTTTCAGTTGCTTACAGCCAGACATTGAAGTATGATTGGCTATTATTCTAAAGGCTCTCTCCTGCTCATCATTAAGGTTGAATTCATTTATGATATCATCATTGATCTTCTGTGTTTCCATCTGCTGTGCTTTGAAGTCTCGATTAAAATATTCAGGACCAACGATCTTGACAATATTTGTAGTCATATCCTCACCTTTATCTTTCTGCTGCCCTGAAATAGCAGGGGCATTAGTGAGTTTTTTTTCTAATAGCCGCTCTCAATGTTGCTTCACAGTGTTTTTCCATGCCCCAGACGATAATATCACACTAGGAACAAATCGACCAAGATCTAACTTCTCAAGCCCCTGTTGACATTTATCAAGCCATCCAGAATCTCTCATTATTCTTCCTGCCTCAGTCATCTGAGCTGTCATACGGCTATTCTGAACACCAGGAACCTCATAGTCACTAGCTGTAAGCTCTTGTTCCATACCAAAATAGGTGCCATCAGAATCATTCAGATGATCATCACTATCCCCCATCCATTTATTGCCTCTGGCACTGTCCTTCTTCTCATGCATTTTGGCATAATAATCATCACGTGCATCATTGCATTCATATTTGAGGTTAAAATTTTATAATACGCTTATGCTGTTCACGAAACTTGTACTCCATAAAAGCTTCATCCCAGCTCTGGAGAATTTCTTTCAAATGTAATCCAAATCGCCAAGGCTTGAAAAAAGTAAGCATGGTGCAGCAATAATATTCTCTGTCACCTTGATCACATCTAGGTACTGGCCCTCCCACATAATTAGGGACTATATAATTGGCACGCATGCTGTCACATCGCACAACATGTGTCTTGAATAAAGGATGACCAGGAAGAAAAGCCATAAAACCTTCATTATTATTTGTATCGATGTTATCTTTAATATCCTCATCATCATCATCTGTTAAATCATCAACATCAGATAGACGACCAACTTCCCATTCTTCCATAAACTGGGCCATTTCCTTTTTGGTTCTTTTTCTTTTCTCAGACATCTGGATCCATTCAAATAACGAAACATTTTCAAATGCTTTAGGCCGATAAGCATAATCATCCACATTAGAAGATCCCACATAGCCTTCTCTATTACGATTTAGTAGAACCTTCTCTGTAGTTTCATTTTCTTCCAAGTTACTTTTACCACCACCAGTAAATGTTGGTTTGTCACCATCACTATCCTCATTATCAACATCCTCATCTGAGGAAAAGCTTTGATCATCATCTTTGTCCAAGTCATCATCAGAAGGTGGCACTAGATTATTGCTGTCAACAGCCTGCTCAGTTTCTTGCATTGCCTGCCAGTCTCTCATTACTTGGCTGACATAACTTCTCCACCAGAATTCAACAAATTCATGGCTTGTATAATGGTCAGGATTTCCAAGTAAGTATAAGGAAGCCATGGGACTGCCTATCTCCAGTTTTGATGATAGTGAATTCACAATTTTCATAATCAATTTACGGGCAGCTTCTCTCGGCTTCACGTCACCTTCCAGAAGAGATGTATTTTTCTCAAATATATCATAAGCAGAGGAAAATATTTGATGGGTTTTGAGACTCTGTTTTGTTACATAGTCTGAGATGTAGGATACAATTGCTTTTATAGAGGTACCAGACAGCAGGCTCGTTACATCTGTATTTGACCTCATACAATAAGTTAAAACAGGGGTGAGTGTATTGATGTTGCTTTCCAGCTTTTTCACATTTACATAACCATCAGCCTCATTGACAGTTGTTTCAGGAAAAATCTCTCGTGGAAATCTAGCACGACATTGACCTTCTTTGTTCAGACAGCCTTTAGGCCCAGTCCGTTTCTTTTGACCATTATTGTTTTGAGTGCTTTTCGGTTCATCATCTTCATTAGATTTTCGGCAAGTGTGAACATTTGAACGAAGTATTAAGTCATCTACAGTTTCTTGATATTGATCATGCCATGCTCTTAATTGTGAACACCGTGAGCATCCAGAGCACAGCACATTCTTGTTTTTGCATGGTTCAGGAGGTGGTTCAGGCATGGTTAAGGTAGGATTCTGATAACTAGTTGGAACAGTGGGCTTTGTCAGAGGCTTTGTCAAAACAGTATGAATTCCCCTGTGCTGTTTTGGTTCAAAGGGCACTTTTGCCTGTACCTCCTCCATTGTACCAGTAAGAAACTCTCCAACATGACATCCTTCCAAATATGCTATCAGCTCTTTTCTGAAAGATGAATTAGGGTCAAGCAAACGATCCCTAATTTCCTGTGGTGATAATGCACCTCTAATCCATAGTAGCATGTGCATATGAAGTGTAAGCCTTTCCTGTTGCTCAACAGTTCCATAGTATGCTGAGGTATCTCCATATAGTCCTGGATGGTCTTCTCCAACACCAAGAATATGTTTTTTTTCTTTTTTTTTTTTTTTTTTTTTTTGGTGTAGCGTTCACTCCGTAGAGTAGCACAGAAGTCAACGCCAAAGACGTCTGCCTCCG
>JABCKH010007646.1:0-66067 GCA_018851285.1 Lyophyllum semitale | reverse complement strand
TTTTTGCCCTGTTGTCTGGCATGCACTTGTTCATCGAGGCTTCTTATCATGACCCAACATTCAAATTTGCGCTGAATTGGTACTGAGAACCCAGAATCTCGTAGTACTAGCTTCCTTCCTCCTTCCTTTTTTGGTATTTATTTCTTTATTTTATATTTTATTTATTTAGTTCACTCCAATCAGTATCGAGCCGTGGTCACTGACCTCGATAGATCTTTTCGGTAAATCACGTGTCATAAGACTATATTCACTTTATCGCCACGTCGCACTGTTCCCATACCACAATGTTCGGACGCATCTCTCTTGCTTTCATCGTCGTTTCTGTCGCGGCCTTCTTCTGCGCACAGTCTGTTGAGGCTGCCAAGGGACCCAAGGTCACTCACAAGGTCTACTTTGACATTACCCACGGTGGTAGGCCCTTGGGCCGAGGTACGTTTCCTTCGCTTTCGGTGCTTAGCCATTGCACTAACGTCCGGTGCAGTTACTATAGGTCTCTACGGAGGAGTACGTTCGCTCTAATTTTCTCAAAGTCCAGATCAGGAATGTGAATGCTTTTCTTACCACAGACCGTTCCCAAAACCGTCGAAAACTTCCGCGCTTTGGCCTCTGGTAAGGACAAGGAAGGCAAGGCACTCGGGTATGGCTATAAGGGCTCTAAGTTCCACCGGGTGATCAAGGAATTCATGTAAGGCTTCAGTGCCATATGCTATCTGAGCTCCTTCTGACTGAGCTTTGATAGGATTCAAGGTGGCGACTTCAGTAAGTCCAGAATAGAACCATACCTTGACAGTTCCTAACGATTCTCGTAGCCAAAGGTGATGGTACTGGTGGCAAGGTAGTTTGCTTACACTCCTAAGTTTTCTCAGACTGACGCCGACCCAAGTCCATCTACGGTGACAAATTCGCGGATGAGAATTTGTATGTTCAAGCGTCTCACTTTCGTTAAAGAAGCTTATGCACACGACAGCAAACTCCGCCATGCTGGTCCAGGCACTCTGTCCATGGCAAATGCAGGCAAGGACACTAACGGTCAGTGCTCGAAACCATAGTCGATTTATCGGTTGCCTGACCCGACGCTCGAACTGTATAGGCTCTCAATTCGTTCGTATCCCATTCTCCTATCAATTGCCATATTCTGATCCTTATTTTACAGTTTATCTGCACCATTGTGACTAGCTGGTTGGACGGCAAACATGTCTGTTCTCTATCTTATCATAATCTATTCTCAGTTCTCTGATTTACTGGTACAGGTTGTCTTTGGCCGTGTCCTAGAAGGCATGGACATAGTACATGCGATCGGTGCGTCGTTCGTGTAAGTCTACCGGTATTTTGATCTGACTTTACTTGCATAAGAAAACGTCCCTAAAGGCCCTCAAGACCGTCCCGTAGAGGAGGTCCTCATTGCTGACTCCGGCGAGGTAAGTTTTTCGGTCGCGGTTGTTTAATGATGCTCAAGCACTCCCTTTAGCTTGAAGTCGAGCCAGCCACCACAACCACGATCACGACCACTGAAGCTGAGGTACCTACCCACGTTGAGCTCTAATCAGCTTTACTTGTGCAAAATAAATACCGTATGAATAAAATTACGGTTGCTTGTCAACAGGGTCCCGCTCTCACTACATCCCTGACGACGACTAAGACCTCCGAAACCACTGCTGCTGATGCGACATCCCCTTCAAACACCCCCGTGACCACGTCTGAGCTCGAACATCCACAGTATCCTTCATTTGGAACAGTCGTATTCGCTTTTGGCGGTATCGCAGTAGTGGCCGCTGTGTTTGTGGGGCTTGGTGGCCTGCGATACGTGCGACGAATGGTCTCTGGCGGGAAGGATGCTCAGTATCGCAGACTCGACGGCGAGGGAGGTGTTGCACAGTAAGGTCGGATTTTTTGCAACATCAGAGCATCTTGCGATCATCACTTTGCAGCCGATTAGCGTGAGGGCACTGAGCAGCGTGGCGAAACGTGGCTCTGAACCTATGGTCTATGAAATGATGGCCCAGCTATGGGCAAAGGACTACAACACAAGAGGTATATTTATGGGTATCTAACAATGGCATTCGAGGTTCAGTATGGTAATCGTGTAAGAAGATATAGTGCGCTTGGAATTAATAGGACAAGTCTGATTGGTGTGCAGTTGGAAGCTTGACCAGTGCTAGGAATCGAATCAGGTCTGAATGGGAAGCTCGTCAAACTCTGCGTAACAATTGACATGTGGTACAACTGACGGTAATCCATTTCGATCAGAATACGAGACACAAGTCTGGTTTGTGTTGCTCTGTCGTATATTAAGACTCAGCTTCACACGAGGTGGCGAATAGAACTTACCGTAGGGTCCGCCGGGCAACACACACCCTCCGGACCGAGAGTGGTGACACTCCCTAACGCAGCACCTTCTTGGGAGCCTGCCCAGTTAGGTTCACACGGCACAGTGTGGTATGAGATATTCCAAACCCCAAAATCCTGATTTCAGTGAGTCAGATATGACAAGCAAAAGCGCGCTGGGAACATACTTTATAGCCATACAAAGCTTCATTAGAAGGGAAAAAATCATTGGGTATCGCTTGGGAGGGGTATGCAAGATCAAAGTTTAGATAATGACCAGCACTATGCGGGGAATGTGTATCTTGCATAAGTTGGAAATCTGGAAAATGGGCTCACGAGTTGGGCTTGTTTTCCGTTCCAGAACACCATCCATCTTTTGACAACGGGCACAGGTCGGTGACCTTTATCACAATAGATTTTGTGACGTTAGGGTAGAACGGTATGGTTACTGTGGCGGGGTTCAGAAGTGTCAAGTTAAAGCACTTTCCACATGCGGGACCTGTTGGACCGTGAGCACTTGATTGCGAACTCGAGGGCAAACGCAATGACCGTAAGCGCTGCTGCTGCCATAGGCCATTTGCGACAGCGCAGCAGTAGGGTAGTGGGTGCTGGAGGGCACACATCCGCAGGCAGCCACGAAATCGCGAGGAATTTCATAGTGAGTTAGAGTTGCAAAACCGTCAGCGGGATAGTTAATCCAAGCGTTGACTTGGTCAACGAGCAATAACCAGATAGTCCCTAGATAAATATAAATGAGAGTGTGCATGTCAAGCCAGTGTACAGTCCATGAAGGGCAGAGTTGATTGTGGAGAGAAGTTGAAGAGAACTCCAATGACACACGTGATAACGAAGGGCATTCCCTGCTTATGACGACGACCAGCCCGACGTCGACGCTATCATGAAGTTTGCCTATCCAGCTTCAGACCAGATCAGTCAACTGAATAACGCTCAACGCGCCCTCAAGATTGCCCGACATTCTCCATGCACGATTTGCATGACTTGCACAGGACTCCATCCGCCTCCAGGCGTAGATGTCGTCCTTGACCAACAACTTACCAACGAATCGTCACTGGGAGAGTTGGGGCAGTATGGTTCCGATGCTGATGATGACGATTCCGACCTGCCTTACCTCGATACCTGCGCTTGTGAGCACGATATAGTCCAACATAACGCCGATGAATCCGAGGTCGGCCCAGCCGAGTTTGCTCGGCGGAGTCGCGTTGCCATTCGTCTAGATGAACTATTACACGTAAGTCTTGCGAATAAACGTGTCAAGTGTACGATCATGAATTTACACATGCAGGATGTTGGCAAGCTACTGGACTTTGAGTATTTTGACGATGACATTATGTCCTTACGGCGACAAATGGGAATCCCTGTGTCACTTGTGAGTCCTTCGGTACATGCGACCTCATCTCCAGGTAGCGATTTTGCATTTCTTACTACGGACGCATCTGACATATCCTCAAAGAACAGCGTCTTTCCAGTGTACCTCTGTCGCCTGCCTCCTCCGTCCTCAGTGATCCACCACAACCACCTAACAAAAGGCGCCGCATATCAACATCATCTCTTAGTGATGCGGATGATGACGACGATGACGAAGAAGATAAACCGCTCGCCGCACGAATGGCTGGCAAGACCTCCGCTCGACCAGAGAAAACTTCTCGTGCGCCTGCTAGTAAACGGGGCGGTAAAACTCGAGGGAAGCAGACAAAGAAGGCACAGACGGCACCCATCTCAGTTGCTCCTCCTACCGAAGAGGAACAAGCTCAGATGAATGGCAAAACAAATGGAGTAAACGGATACGATTCACAAGTCAAGGTCGAGGACATGATGGACGAGAGCCAACTTACAAGGCTTGCTGCTGGAGTGACCGTTGACACTGCCGCGAGAACTTCTGCTGGCGTATGTTCCCCTCCAACCTGCTCACCTCACACTCATACATTCATCCTTACAGCCGCCTACAAAAACAGAGAAAGCTGCCATACTCGAGATACGTAAAGGGGTTATACAAGTAACACCGGTGGAGAACGACCAACAACCAAGATCCCTTATTATTCTTGCTGGCCTCAAAACACTTTTTCAGAAGCAACTTCCAAACATGCCTCGAGAGTACATAGCGCGGCTCGTGCTAGACACAAATTCCAGAGGACTTGCTATTATCAAACGAGGATATAAGGTAGTGGGAGGTATCTGCTTCCGGCCATTCCCCCATCGCGGGTTTGCAGAGATTGTCTTTTTTGCGACAGCCTCTGCGGACCAAGAGAAGGTATTCCACCGTATGAGGCTACCAAAGGATCGCTCTCACATCATTTCACAGGGCTATGGTGGAATGCTAATGGACTACTTCAAAGCGCACATCAAGACGGCCTATCCAGGCATGATGCACTTCCTGACGTATGCTGATAATTATGCTGTTGGATACTTCGAAAAGCAAGGCTTCTCCAAGGATATAACCCTCGATCGAGCAGTTTGGGCTGCATACATCAAAGACTACGAGGGAGGCACCATCATGCAATGTACCATGTTACGGAAAGTCGATTACTTGAACAAGCCAAATATCCTCGCGCAGCAGCAGGAAGCCGTCATGATGAAAATTCGACAGATGTCCAAATCACACATCGTTTATCCTGGTCTACCACAATTTCAGCCTGGGGCGCCAGAGGGCGCCACTGTAGATCCTAAAGATGTACCAGGCTTGCGTAAGATCTTGTTCTTGCTCGATTGCGTTGGCTGTCACGTTGAACAATCACCATAGGTGAAAGTGGTTGGACCTTGTCCATGGCGTTGAAGTGAGCGCCACAAAAGTTTCATCAGTTAGCTCTAACCTGTATAACAGCGAAGTGCGCCCCGCACCAAGAAGCGCAGATAACTATCATCTGGAACGTATGTTGAAGGAACTGCGGGCCCACCCCCAGGCATGGCCATTCTTAAAGCCCGTCAATGGAGAAGAGGTTACCGATTACTACGACGTCATCAAAAATCCCATGGGTATATCGATAGCTTTGTGGTTGATCCTCATATTCATTTATCACATTGCAGATTTCAGCACGATGGAACACAAACTGGAAACAAATCAGTACCCAACCGTGGAATCGTTTGTTGCGGATGCTCAGCTGGTTTTCGATAACTGCCGCACTTACAACCCCGAGGCTTCAATTTATCACAGGAACGCGATCAAGCTCGAAAAGTTCCTGAAAGACCAGCTTTTAGACCAAATGAAACGGGAGGGCTAATCTCATACCAGTGGCGCAATATTGCGTAATGGAACCTTCATTTTCCGCTGTGCCAGCTATCCTCAGCCTTCGGTTTGGTCTTCCGACCTTGACCTCGCACCGAAACCACACTCCGCCGTGAATTACGGCATGACCTTTGTTACGAGTGTGAAATCCACTGATAGATTCACCCACAGCGGTTTCGACGGCAGGATTGGAATAGATCCGATAGAGGAACCCGTGCTACGTACACGGACACAAGTTGATATCTCACGAATTAATTTACATGTGCTACTCAACATATGGAGTTGAATCATTGTGGGTTAATGATGTCTTGCCTGCCAGTGTCAAATTCGGCCGGACGCATTGGATCCAATACATACATAGTGGACATAGGCTGTGAGTGCATGAGAGAAAATGCAACCCACGCGGAGCAAAGCCTCCTAATGTTTGCTCAGCCATGTGGACGGCAATGTAGCCCTCAAATTACGAAATTTGGTGTGCAAGCGGCACCAGCATTGTTTTCAGGAACTTGGAATATCCTGAATGACCAGGAGCCGATGAAGTAAGTGTATACAAGATGTTAACAGCCCGACTTATGAACCTGCCAGTGCTTGTTATAAAACTATTTGCGACGGTACAACACTTTGCATTTGATGTCATATTACATTTGATTGGGATCTGGGCAGCAGGCAGGGATATGTAGTGTACAATAATAAACCCCCTCAACGTTGGCCATCTGTATAGGAAGTGAGTCAATCAGCATGGGAACTTAGTTGTAGGCTACTCACAAGCCCTAGTCTCGTATTTGCCTACAAGAGATATAAAACTTAGTTGTGCTCGCAAAATCTAATAAAGATCACATACCGAGGCCAACGATGATGTTCTGGGCCTCCTGAGGCTTGTTCTGCAAATAATTAGCAAGGATAGACTTGGTTCCGTTGGCATAGCGGGCCTGCGCGTCGAGGGTAGTTCCAGAGTAGTGAGGCACCATTCCATTTCCGCCTCCGAGAGGGTTCTTCATCGTACGCCAGATATGGTTCTTGGGGGCTGGCTGAACGTTCCAGACGTCACCTACAATTTATCAAATCAGTCAATTCGTCGCAGCGCGTATGAGGGTGAGAACGTGCCAGAGTAACCCGAAAGCTGTCCACTCTTGAGAGCAGCAGCGACGGCATCTGCGTCGCAGATTGCGCCACGGGCAGTGTTGACGAGCCAAGCTCCCTTCTTAAAGTGTTTCAGGAGCTCTGCGTTGACGAGGCCGCGCGTTCCTTCGTGCAGAGGGCAGTTGACGGTAACGACGTCGCACTGGGAGACGAATTCCTACAGGAATGGATGAGAAAAACACGATTTGTAACAAGGAGCTATGCAAACCTTCAGATCCTCCACCCTGCGGGCCTTGACTGCCTTGGCTGCCTCTAATAGCTCGATTGAATACAAGTAAAGACTCTCCGTAATGAAGGCTCTCACCAGCAGGAAGGGCTGCATAGTCGTAGTACAGAAGTTCCTTGGTGTCAAATGGAACAAGCCGTTGCAACACACGGTAACCAATTCGGCCAGCACCAATGGTGCCGACAACCTTGTTTTCCAGGTCATAGGCGTTCCTAGCCACCTCTGACACCTGCCAGTCGCCCCGCTCGATCATCTGCAGGATTTGTCAAAACATATCCTCATTCTCGAAACATTAACAATGCTTACCTCATGAGCAGGAACGAAGTTGCGGACAAGAAGGAGAATGCTCATGAGGACATGCTCGGCGACTGAAACGACGTTTGAGCCAGAGACCTGAACCAAAAGGTCAACATCGTGGCAGATTAATTGCATTCGGACAGCTTACCTCCAAGACTTGAATTTTGTGGTCTACGGCAGCGTTCAGGTCGATGTGGTCAGATCCGACACCAGCCGTGATGCAGAGCTTGAGGTTCTTGGCCTGGGGGAAACAAGTTTAGGAGATATTCATATCCATGGACTTGATTGTTGCAGTACCTTCTCAACGAGTTCGCGGGTGAGGTATCTTGCAACCCCCAGAGTGGAATAAGCCTTGAATAAACCATGTGAAAGGAAACATTGCCACTTACCCAGGATGGAAGGGTGTGGTGATCAGAACTTCAGCCTGTCATGATATTAGAAAACCAGCAACAAACTGAATGGAGAGGAGACCGACATCAGCGATATGCTTCTGGAAGTCACTGCCCGGTCCTTCCTTGTCGCTGGAAACCTGTTGCGAAGGTATATCAGCGGTTATATAGATATGTAACGCGTTTATAGGCATACTAGAGACGAAAAAGCATCAGTCAAGTGCTTCGGCGCAGAAGGGAAGGGAAATAATTACCAACGAATTCATGACCCTGCGATGTCAACCACTCGCGAATGCCGAGCTAATAAGTTTGTGTCAACTAGAGCGCAGACAAAAGTTAGTGCTAAGTAGGTACCTGGTTCTCAACCGTTCCGAGGAGACGAGGCTCTTCCTGTGCTGCCTTTCCGCCGGTGTAGAGAATTGCGAGAACCTAGGAAGCAGAAGGAATGAATTGAAGATTGGTGAGCGGTGGAAAGAATCGCACCTTCATTGTTAATAAAAGATGGGAATATGTGGATTGGTGTGTGTGGAGATGACATTATTGGAATCGATAACGCGTCCTTTTATAAGAATTCGGTGTAGTCAGATGATAGTAAGAGAATTCGAATCGTTCCGGCGCTGCAAGTCAGGAGATGTCGGGTTCGGAAGACGGATCACGTGTCCGTGCTCTTCCTGCGGCCGATCTGCTCCGGATAGTAGGGATGTCCCAAATAACAGGCTGGCGGCTGGCGGCGGGCATTCCGATTCACGCCGGGCATATGCCCGGTCGTCTTCGGAAGATGAGGGGAGCATCAACTCACGAGGTCCATGCCAAGTGATCCGTAGCTTAATAATAGACCATTCGTGCCTAATTGGTGCCTGGCGACTGACACCGTTCGCGCCTAATCCCAACTAATAGTCTCAACTTTCAAGTACTCATCAGATCTTACGATTAGTCTGCCTATGAAAGGTGGTTTATCAGAGGTGCAGTTGCCGAAAAGGTCTTATTTTGGGTATGACGCCATAATGTCCCGACATTCCCACGGCTCCCTATCGTGCTCGCTGCGGGCAACACCGAGCACTCGGTTCTCCACTCAAATGCCAGTTGATAAAATAGTGTAAATTTTCCTCTGCTGCATAAGTTGTACATATGACAGGAAACGTGACGAGAGGCGGGAGCAGTCACGATCTAACAGCGCCAGAAACTGGTTACAATCTGGCGAAATCTGTTCTTGGATCGCTGTCTGTGACTTTCTGGCGTTGCCAAGGATTAGACGCGAACGAGCCAAGGTTCGCCAGGCACCAGGTTTGTGTTGTGAAAGATCAGGTGAGTTCATCTTATCATTACAAGCATGCCACATATGCTACGGAACGAGTTAGACAGCGCGGGAGGCTGAGCATTAGTTACTCACTAATCTAAGATATTTAGTTCACGTTCGCTCGATTGTCGCGGACTGAATCATCTCGTAATCTGCTCCGTCGTCATCCGCCCGATATTTCGTATGGCTCTCTCGACCTTTTTTGATCATCTCCCATTCAATGCGAATGAACACCCACATCCACCGTCGGAACAGCTCGGCCATCTTCAGGAGGAAATTGGCAATGTTGGCATGGGAATTGACATTCACCACACTGAAAAGTTTCATTGACCAAGTCAGCCTCAAAACAAGGTTGAGAAATATCAAGAAGGGGTAAACAAGGAGCGGGAAGTGCAGCGAATGACGTAGCCCAAAGGGATGGTAATGTCTTTGGCGGTTCACGGTCTCGATCAGCGATCGCTGCGTATCCACTGAATCCTCTCGGTCAAGCGAGCTGCTACGTCTTGGAATGAGAGGGGCAGCGGAATGAAGGCGAGGAAGGACAAGCCGTTTTGGTGGCAGGCGCAGCTCCATCTTCTCATCTTCAGTACGCGGTCTGAAGAGGTCCATTCCCCAATCGTTCGTTACATCCCACCACGCCGAGTAGAGGGAATTTACCATGGCGGCCAGCAGCCTGCGAAATAATAAGTACATTCCTGCAAGCAAGGACGTCCTAACACCTACCATAAACGAAATATGTGGTTTCCTCCAACCCATGTCTTGGCCGCCGCCGTATCATCGCCCACATTTCCAGCTACCATCCCTTGAGCGGCAGAGAGATAAATTGCCGGGAAGGCTGACGCGTATTTCAAAGCATTGTATAAAGGCCGACGGTGCGTGTTTTTTTGGTGGTTATACTCAATGACACATTGACGTAAACGTATGAGGTATGGGAGACTAGTGGGGGAGATTACCATTAAGTAGGAATGCTGTGTGGAGTCTCGTACCTCATGACAGTTGGCAGTATCCAGCGTGAAATACCAACCCCAGTATGTGGCTTCAGAATGCTGTGCCCAGGGATCAACATGCATAATGAAAGCCAGACATCTCCGACGACTTGAGCGAAGGAAGTGAATATATCGGCCAACACGACGTCCGAAAAATACACAGGACTATCCCAAGAAGAAAACAAACACCTCCGAATAGCACTTAAGAGGAGAGTGAGAGATGACCCAATAATCAAGAACGAGAGTGTCTTACTGAAGTAGCTTGCGACGTTCCGTTTTATGAAGAATGTTGTATGGGCAAAGTAGGATGCAAACGATTGACAGGGAAGCGATCCCAGGTATATAACCAAACACGTCAACGAGCCCAACATCGCCGTGAGTTGTATATCGCCATGCTATCCACGATGCAAAGCATATGAAGGAGTAGGCAATGAATATGCGGTATATGGATCGGTAGAGAGCAACCAAGGCGGAACTTTGTCTGGAAGTCGGATGATGTGCTGGTAGTGGATCTGCGACATCCGTCCGAAGGTCCAGGGAAGTGATGACATCGATGCCGGCTACGTCGAGCCCATGAAGGTTTGTAGCCCAGCCGAGGATCTCAAGACCGACCAGCGCGAGGATTTGGAATGGTAGGGGGAATGCGACGGCTAAAGGAAGTTCCTCAATGATCTCTGTACCGCTCATTATCACGTATGGCCCAGGCGTAGTTGCACTGGCCGCAGCATCAAGTCGTGAAGTGAAACTAAATTTGGTGACGCGATGCTGAATGGAACAACGTGCTATTTGCTTATGTTTAGTGATCACTGCGATGCCAAACAAGTAGCACCAATTTCTGTCACCTCTTCCGACCATGGCTGAAAAGGGCGGGGCCTACGGTAGCAAGGCAGCCGACACCGACTTCAGAAAGAAATGGGACAAGGAGGAATATGCAGAGCGTGCCAAGAAGAAAGACCAAGAAGAGAAGGAGAGAATGCAGGAGAACGAGGAGCGAATGAAGCAAGGTAACAGTTCATACTCGATCCTCCCGCTTTCTACTTATCCTTGCTTTCCAGGAAAGAAACCGCGGAAAGGTCGACGCGATGACCTTCCAAAACCTACAGAACTTATGAAGCAGCGCGAGGCACCCCTAGAACTTGAGAAAAATCTCGGTAAAACTATGGTTGTTCAGAATCTAGGCGGGAAGGGGCCTGGCCAGCCCGGTTTCCACTGTGAGGCATGTAACAGAACGTACAAGGATAGTGTGGGCTACCTTGACCATATCAACAGCAGAGCGCGTACGCCCATATCTTTTTCGCCTATATTTGGTGGATTCACTGACTATCTACTTCCAGATTTACGAGTACTCGGACAAACGACCAAGTTAGCGAGGTCAACACTAGCTCAAGTTCAGGCTCGAATAGCGCTCCTTCGCGAGAAGACGAAAGCCGCCTCAACAGCCAAGGCATATGACTTTGATCAACGTCTGGCAGAGGTCAAAGCCAAGGAAGTGGCGTTGAGAGAGGAGAAGAAGGCTGCGAAAAAGGCAGAGAAAGAAAAGGCGCGTCTCGAGCTGATAAAGGACGCAGATATGGGTCAGGATGACGACATGGCAGCACTTATGGGCTTTGGAGGGTTTGGTACGACTAAGAAATAATCGGACATTTGATATCCCAACACACTGTATTCTAATCCAATGTTGCTATGTATTACAAGAATCATTTATGTTTAAGCTACCAGTCACCCGCTCTCTACACTGCCACTAGATATAATACAAACTTGACATCCGCAATCTCCTGCTCCTCCTCGATGAGCAGCTTCGAGTCCGGTTTCCGCTCATTGACATCTACCGGAAGACTGCCCACTGTTTTCCGGATGATGTCCGTATGTTGCTTCAAAGCGGCAAGCAGCTCACCGCCCGAGCCGTCCTCGAAGCGGTAGAAAACATGGACGTCATCCGTCGCTTGAAGTCCAGCCTTCTTGCGCAGCTTCTGGACGCGATTCGTGAGCTCCCGAGCCAGCCATTCGGCTTCCAAATCAGGGTGGACTTGGATATCGAGTCGCACGACGACGTCGTTGTCGGTGTGTGTGGCGTATTGCCCTTCAGCAGACGAAGGGAGTTCGAGATAACGTTGGACGGTGAGGTCGCCCGCAACTAGTTCAATGCCGTCTACGCTGATTTTTCCAGTGCTGATATACGACCGCACATCGTCGCTGGAGACGTTCGGAAGAGCGTTCTTGACCCGACCAAGGTCTTTCCGCAGTTTCCGGCCAAGCACGGCCCAGTCAGCGACCGCTCGATACCGCACACCAGAAAGGGTTTCGTCAAAGCTGAAGACGATGTCGCGGACGTTCAGCTCGGATTTGATATACCGTTGCAAGGGCTTGACATCCTCGAGGTATTCGTTGTCAGGGTGGAAGACGAGGAGCTCTTTCAAAGGCACCTGAAATGACGATCAGCATTGATTATCGATTCGGAATCCAGGTCACAAACTTTCAGAGAGAGATTGTTCTTCTCGCGAATATTCCTTGTCAGGTCAATGACGGCCTGCATGCGTTTCATTTTACGCTCGATATCGGCGTCGAAGTACTCCTCCTTGGCATCTGGGAAGCTGAGGAAGTGGACAGAGCGCGTATCACCAGCGGCAGGATCCTCCGGGATGAATTGCCGCAGAGACTGGTAAAGGTTTTCTGTCATGAATGGCGTGTACGAAGACTGGGCGAAGATAGATGAATGACAGAGAAGCAGGTTTGATTAATGAAACGTACCATTGTCCGGCAGAGGGTGAAGAGTGTCTCGAACAGTGTGTTGAGAGCAGCGATGGTGTCTTCTTTGCCATCTTCGCCCTTGAGACGTTTCCGATTGAAACGGATATACCAGTTCGTAAGCTCGTCAACAAGGTCCAATAATCTTGGGATGATGGTATAGAGCCTGTACGCCGCCATCTCTTCCTTGACGAGCTTGATTAGAGACTGACACCGAGCCAGGATCCAACGATCCATGACGTTGTTCGGGAGAGGTGCATGGGCATTGTACTGAAAGTCGTGGCCAGTGACCTTTTTGAGAAGAGCAACATGACCCAGGAAGAAACGAAAAGAATTTAACCAGGGTAAGAGAACTCGGGAGATGACTTCGCGGACGCCTTCCTCGCGGAATCGCAAGTTGTCACCTCGGACGATGGGGGAGTTGACCAAGAACATTCTATAGCTTGGAATTAGGAAGCCGCAAGCATTGTTCACAAAGGTGCACGGTACCTTGTGGCGTCAGCGCCATACTTGTTGATGATGATATTGGGATCAGGATAATTCCGCAAGCTTTTGCTCATCTTCTTGCCGTCCCTTCGAACGGCGACTCAGTTTTCGTTCTAATTTGGTCAGCGAGCTTCAAAAGACTCACGCGGCGAGAACGAGGCCTGTCACAATCAAATTCTTCCAGGGCGCCTTGCCGAAGAGATGCGTGGAGAGGACGAGCAGAGTGTAAAACCACCCTCGAGTCTGATCGATGCCCTCGGAAACGAAGTCGGCGGGGTGTGTGCTCTCGAAGAGCTCCTTGTTCTCGAAAGGATAGTGAAGTTGGGCATATGGCATACTGCATTTACCATTGAATATAAGAGTTGACTTGATGAGGCGCAAACATACCTTCCCGACTCAAACCAACAATCAAATATTTCTTCGACTCGTTTCAATTGACCTTTGCCGTTTTGCGAAGGAATGGTGATGTGATCAATATTTTCTCTGTGGAGATCGGTGATGCCAGTGACTCCAGACAGCTTTTCTAGCTCCTCTACGGAACCAACACAGACGATCTGATACGATATACTGGTGAAAACTAGAATCAGGAGATGGAAACAATCACCCACCTCCTCTAGATCCTCACTAGCCCACAACGGAATCGGGGTTCCCCAATAACGATTTCTCGAGACATTCCAATCTCTAGCGTTAGCCAACCAATTCCCGAATCTGTTGTCTCCAACACTTTGGGGAACCCTAGATTTCTCAGCGGTCAGGCAGGAAGAACAGAAGGAAGACCACCGCACATGAGACGTACCATCTTGTGTTCTCGTTGTTCTCAACAAGCTCGTCGACAATGGGGGCGACACGGACGAACCACGCTGGAATGGCACGATAGATCAACGGCGTTCCAGATCTCCAGATAAAATGTCAACAGCCACTTTCCGATAGCCCAGCCTGAATGCTTCTCACCTCCAACAGAACGGGTAACTATGATTTATGGTCGACTGCACGATGAGGCGGCCCTTCGCCTTCAGCACTTTCTGGATAGGGCCATCTGCAGCCTGCACAGGACGGAAAAATGATCAGAGTTGTTCAGCGCCACAACGAGATCTACGGACCTTGACATGAAGTCCAACAAAATCAGAGACTTCTTTGGTGAAGTGCCCACTATCATCGATGGGACACGGGGGCATCTCATCGTTCCGCAAAACGCCATTCGAGATGGCGATGCGGTGATCATCTTCACCAAAGGCGGGCGCCTGGTGAACGATGCCAGTGCCGTCCGCATCTGTCACATAAGTGTCCACGACGACTCTGAATGCCTTGTCCTCGAACTATATATATAATGTGAGAGGGGGAAAATGCACTGCAAATTTTATCGCCGTACCTGATCTGTGAAGTACTCGAAAAGAGGAAGATATCTCCACCCTTTCATATCCGCGCCCTGGAACTGACCGATCTTCTTGAATTTCGCTTTTTTCGGATCCTTGTACAGCGTCTTGAGGAGCCCCTCGTGCAGGATGAAGTTTTCGTCGCGCTCCTGATCGTGGATCTTGACATACGTAAAATCGGGGTGCACGCAAAGCGCCAAGTTGGACGGGAGCGTCCATGGCGTCGTCGTCCACGCGAGGAGTGAGGTTTTGGGATCGTCCACAAGTGGGAAGGATACGGTCACTAAAAATCTCATGAGTACGCGCGCCCAGCCATTCAACAACGACATACCGGCAGGATCGTTGACATCGCGGTAGTTCAGGCCAGCTTCGAAATTCGACAGCGGAGTCGTACACCCCGTCGAATAGGGCATGACCCTCAGACCGCGATACACCATGCCCTTTTTGAATAGCTCGCCAAATGCCCACCACACCGACTCCATAAACGAGATGTTCAGCGTCTTGTAGTCGTTGTCGAAATCGATCCAGCGGCCCATGCGCTCGACGGTCTGCCGCCACTCGGACGAATACCGCATGACGATCTTCCTGCACTCCGCGTTGTAATTATCGATGCCCATTTTCATGACGTCCTCCTTGCCTGTGATGCCCAGCTGCTTGTCGATCTCGTGCTCGACAGGCAGCCCATGCGTGTCCCATCCGAAACGACGTGTTACATGGTACCCGCTGACGTGTGCGTGGCGGGTGACGATGTCCTGATGAAGATCGTGTGTACATCGTGAATGGTAGCGTCAAGCGCATCATGATTTACCTTGATGGTCCCAGCGAGGAGATGTCCGTAATGGGGCAGGCCGGTCGCGAATGGGGGCCCGTCGTAGAACGTGTACTCGGGACGCCCTTCGGAGAGCTTGACACTGGTGCGAAAGGCATCGATCTCTCTCCAGAATGCGAGGACTTTCTCCTCTTCCTTGGGAAAGTCAAACGGTGCAGAAACTAATCGCGAATCAAGTCGATCAGGGATGAAGTTGCCGTAATGGCCAAGGTCGGTACGCACTATCGTGTGGCGGAAAAGACATCGTTTCAGGTTTGAGCAGAGGATACGAAGGATTATATCCTCAGAGGAAAAGAATTGATGACTCCAGGATGACTCGAATCCAGGTGAATCAGAAATCAAGATGACACGGCGGATCTGAAGGAGATAATCGCAGAGATTGGGTTACTCTATCTCTCGAGAAATTATTATCTTTACCAGAATATCATATCGGCATGCAATGCCGCGTGTATTGCATCGACTGAAATATTTGTAGAAATGGACAGCAAACCCCCTGAACCAATTGCAAATTTTAAGGTCTAAATGCATGAACGAAGGAGATGGAATGGAAAGTAATCGGAGAGTTTCGACCGGGCACGAATTTAAAAAGAAAAAGAAAAAGAATGAAAATAAGAATTGCATGCGCCGGGCAGCGTGATGGGTCGTGCTAGTAAGTACGGATCTGCCCAATCCAACGTCGCATGTATTTTGTCGGAACGAAGGGATGATCACAGAATTAAACTCGCTGGCATCGGGTATGGCGTGCGTTGAACCCACAGTTGTCTATGTCTAGATACCGCAGATATATTCTTGTCTTGGTGGGTGTGCGAGATAGGATTGGCGTGTGACTGGCGAAAGGCTTTAGTGGGCAACGCCACAAACGTGTACGCGTGCATGTATATGTGTACCCAATTGCGACGACCCCGAAAGTAACGAACCCGTATCAGACCAGCTGTTGAGACGCGATAATGGAAAGGAAGGTCGTAGGGTCCAGACCCAGATCCGATGGCAACCGAGTCCAGCTTGATCGTGTGTGATATATATGAGTTGTGGGGGTATAAGGGCGCAGATTGTGCGTAAGATGGCGCGTGACAGCGCAAGAGGACCCCGAGTACAATCGATGGCCAATGAGAGGAGTGGGAACTGAGTATAGGCGTAATAGATGTGCAGGGGTAGTGAAGGATGGGGAAGGGAAGCTTGATGCTGCAACAGGGGGTCGCTGCGCACCATCGCTCACTGTCGCATCGCTATCAGAGGACAAGCACGTAGGACCGAACATCACAACCTGAATGAGGGGTCCAGTCCGATCGGGAAAGCCATTGTGTGCGCCGTTTCATACCGACACATCCGAGGTGGACGTCGGGGTTGGGGTCATCGCCGCCTCCCTCTCCTTGGCCAGTTTCTGCTCCTGGTGCTCCAGCGCTTGCCGCACCCATTCAATCATATCCAAGTCCTTCCGATCCGCGTCACGCTTGAGGAAGGGATGTTCAAGCAACTCGCTATAGCTCGCTCGATCCTCGGGTTTCTTCGCGAGACATCGCGCAACCCAGTCCCGCGCCTCCTCACTGTACTTGTGGTCGGGGAGCTCGGGTGGGTCGCCATGCACGATGGCGGTGAGCTGCGCAAAGACGTTTGAGTATGTCTCTGGCGGATACGGGTATTGCCCGAGGCCGATCTCGATCATGGAGAGGCCGAGAGACCAGACGTCCGAAGAGACAGTGTACGTTCCAAGATTGTTCTGTGATTCGCCCTTGATGCGTTCGGGCTGGGAGTCGGTGTGTTAATGACAAAAGCGAAGCGAACACGCAAAACTCACAGCCATATAACTCTGACACCCGATGTTGGTTTTCGCGAGCGACTTTTCGAGCTGACCTGAGACCCCGAAATCACAGAGTTTGATCTCGCCTTTCTTGTTGACGAGAACATTGGTTGGTTTCACGTCTGCAGACGGAGATTAACCTTTTATGGGACGCAGAGCAGAAAGGGGCTCACCGCGATGGATGATTTGTAGGTCATCCTTGAGAAACTTGAGACCTCGGACCATGGAACCTGCGATACGACCAAGGACGTCCTCGGGGACGCCAGCGCCCTGGAGTTTGTCGAGACTGCCTGCGTCCATGTACTCCATACAATAGTAGACGCAAGATTCTATGAAGAATGCGCCGTAGAACTCGACGATTTCAGGAGCAACTGCACGATGGAGGATGTCGAGTTCCATGAGGATGGCGTTGAGTTTCGCGTCATCGAGTTCGAGGCGGATTTCCTGGTATAACAATGTAGTCATGGGGAAGATAAGGGTGTGAGGATGCACCCACCTTCATGGCCATGGCGACATTGGTCGGTTTGTGCAAGACCTTTTTCACAGTGCCGTAGTTACCCCTTCCGAGCTCTTCGTCGAGGTGGAGCTGCTCCATGTTTATATTGAATGACGCGCCGCTTGAGAAATTGACGCCAGCGGCGTGGAGGACGGCCTTGCCGTTGAAATTAAGAGCGCCAGATGGGTCTCTGGGAAAGGTGAGCAACGGGGATAGAAAAGACGGGATGTCGGACGAACACAATTTTAGAAAAGTTGGAAAAGGGGGAAACAAAATTTGCGGGGTTGGGGCGCTTTGGGGGTTCTTGTACCAGAGAGGGGCGACCTGGACCGAGGCCTGCGGCGACTGCGCCGCCACTCGGGGTTGGGACGATGGTGGGATCGATGTCTTTGAGAGAGAACGCCGGCTTTGTTCTGCGTGCAGCGAGGCCGGATAGACTGGGCCGTGGAGGTGGGTAAGAGTTTGCGGTGTAGAGACTGGGATGGGGGGATGGGGATGGGCCGAGGGAGGAGTTTGCGAGTGCGGATGTGGTTGTCTCGACGATGGATGAGCTGTTGGTCCTGTTGGCAAACTAGAAGAGTATAGGATGAACATGGGTTGTTATAGGACGGATAATGAATGAGACATACTGCGGCCATCTTTGCCTGGAGAGACGGTGGGATGGGAGTGGCGGGATTCCTGTTGGCAAGGAGGAGGGCATTTGGACGAGCGGAGGGGACTGGGGCTGGCCGTCTGGGGAGGTCGGTGGGCGGCATGGTCGAGAGCAACGACGACGACGACTAAAATGAAGTCATAAGCAGGTGTTAGGGTTAGGGTTTACACAGGCTTTGCAAATGACAGTCATCGTCAAGTGGGGCAAAGAAAAGTCAGTCCTCGCCGTCAACCCTGACAACCCCCTGACCCCATCGACAGAATAACATTTGACCTCCCCGCTCCAGACACCCCGCTATATGCAATACGCAACTCTCTTGCAGACTACACCCATCTACCCCATGATGCATTCAAACTCGTTCACGCCGGCGCCGTCATGAAAGACGATGCCGCCCCCAGTCTGTGCCCTTTCTTTCCCAATGCCTGCAGCTGACCTTTCCACAGTCTCCGCTTACGGCCTTCACCCAAATTCCGTCATCGCCCTCATCGGCGCCACCGACGGACCCGCCACAGTACATCCCCAGTCTCAGTCCGAGCGTTCAATCATAGCAACCATACAGACCGAGCTGCATGCCGTTCGCACGTCAATCGCACCCGATCTAGACTCCTTCTTCCGCGATCCTACCAACCAGAAGGAGCATGCTCGACTCGGTGAACTTCTCCTTCAGTCTCTTCTCCGCCTTGACGGCATCGCAGCAGAGCCCGCATGGGAGCAGGCCCGTAGAGAGCGCAAGGACGCTGTCAGAGAGGTCCAGGATATGCTTGATCGTCTTGATGGTGCTTGGGCAACACGCACCGCAACTGCTTAATATATACCACTGGTCTTAGTGTCGTAGGAATCCATCACTGCTTGTAAATATATACACTGTTCACAATTTTGTAATCGAAGGCTGCTGAGGGTGAAAAGGGCGTGTCGGCGAGTGCAGTGCAGGCAGCGGCATCCACTGCCCAACCCCATCCCGCCCCGTGAGCTGCGAATTGCGGTCCATCATTATCGCATGCACCTACTCCAGATCAGCATCCAGACACAAGATACGAGAAGACGACACACCTGCATCCTTAGCCCATGTATCCCCGCCCTCAACCCGCCCACCTCCTCCGCCATCCTCGTCGTCTCATTCGTCAGCGCAATCTCATGCCTCCGCCCCATCGAATCCACGCTCGCCGCCAGCCCCACCACGCTCTCCCTCAACCCGTGCAGCGCGCCCTCCAACGTCGCGCCCAGGTTCAGTGGCGCCACCAGCGCAGAGTACGGGTTATGGCTGTGCGGGTCGTACCCCGGGTTCATGAACTCGACACTTGACGATGAGCGGTGCGTCCGCACGTGTGCAGGAGCCCCGAGCCGGCGCACGGGATGGATCGGCGTGGTATCGTTCAGCTCAGCGGGAAAGTAGGGGGCGAGCGAGTCTGCGGATGGCATCGGCGCAGGCACTGTGTACGGGAACGGGTACTGATATCCGTGCGGTGGGTGCTGCGGCGGGCGCGGATGCTGATATGGCGAGAGCCCGTCGAGCGTTAGTCCTTCCGGATTCACGATACCTGTCGACGTCGATGCACTCGTGGGCTGGACACCTCCTGGTAGCTCGGTCGAAAAGTACCCGTTGTCGCGCGTAGGGTTAGCCTCTAGTCCCTCGCCAACACGGGACCACGGCCCCAGAGCGCGTTTGACAGCACCTAGTTCGCGCTTAAAGCTATGTAAGAGGCCCTCGAGGGTGTCGACGCGATACCGGAGGAGTATGTTTTGCTCTGTGAGAGTGGCTAGCCGAGTTGGACTATCATCAGAAGAGGCCGTAGGGGAAGACGAAGAGGCTTGGGGGAGTTCGATGGGAGTGGTGTCTTCTAGTTCGTCGGTAGCGGCGACAGGAGATATAGCATACGGTGAAGATGCCTCTGCAGGTGGGGTTATGGGCTGGAAATGAAAGTGAACAACAGCAATGATGAAAGTCTCCTATAGAACACACCTTCCTATCGTCTGTTGCCTGCGTTTTGGACGAATTTGACTCTTTATCGCGTTCATCGTCTTCGTGAATATGCGAAATGACGTCCTTGAACACTATAATGTCCTCGCACTTTCCCTGCGGGCACGACACTTCCCGGTACACACACGAATCGAGCAGATGCGCCGGCAACAACTGACGCTGGCAAGTATACATGCAGCCCTCCACACGGTGCACACACTCAACCTCAAGTTCGTCCACGAGCTGCGCGGGGTACCTTCATGTTAGTCACAGCGGGATTGAAGAGATCTGAACTCTTGTGCTTACAGAGCGCACTATGGGGTTTGCGGGCACGAGGCTGCCTGGGCCCAGGGGCGAGCGGTCGACGGGGCATTGCGCAGAGTGCTCAATCGCACGCAGTATACAGTCCTTACAGAACGTATGCGCGCACGTCCGGGTGGTAACTGGGTCTGTGAACGGCGTCCTGCAGAGTTAGGTTTCACCAAACAAACCTCCAGGCAGGATAAAATATAGGACGTACCGACATATACAGCATATCTGTTAAACAGGGCTATGAGGGAGGATATAAGAGTCAGAAGGAAATTCACGGACCAGATTGGAGTTTGGGGGCTCGACAAAGTTGTATAGCGACATAGGTTGTGGCTCAAGCTCAAGGGTCGGCGGCCCGGACTTTTCCGGACTCAGATTTTGGCAACACTACCATGTCTCTGCTCGCATCCACCGTCAAGCTCTCTTCAGGTCCATACACGAAAGCATCTATCAGTCCTCGTTGAGGCTTATACCATCTCAAAGGTTATGCCATCCCGCGTCTCGGCTTTGGTGTTTATCAAAACTACAACGCGAAAGATTCTGTCCTGGAAGCGTTCAAAGCTGGATACAGGTGTGTCGCATCTATTGCTCATCGAATCACCGCTAAATCACCGATAGACATATTGACTCTGCACAGGCGTATCGCAATGAGGCCGCTGTCGGGGAGGCCGTTCACGAGTCTGGGCTTTCTCGAGAGGACGTTTTTATCAGTGCATCCCCAAGTGCTACTTTACGCTCAGTTATACACGCTGACACGCGGCATAGCGACAAAAATCATCTCAAAACATCATGGCTACGAGAGTACGCTCGAGGGCGTCGATGAATCGCTCGCCAAGTTCCAATTCGGTACGTGTTCGACCTTCTCTGGCGTCTGTTTGACGCTTTACGAACAGATTATATCGATCTATTTCTGATACACGACCCATTCTCCGGGACTGAGCGGCGTCTGGCGACATACAAAGCTTTGCAAGAGGCCAAAGCAGCTGGTAAAATCAGGACTGTTGGCGTATCAAACTAGTACGTATGATCGCGCCACATATCCATCAGTCGCTTACGCTCCCCCTTACCAAATAATAGCGGAGTGAAACACTTTGAAGAAATCCGCAATGCAGGCTTTCCCATGCCTGCTGTCAATCAAATTGAGGTGCGCTTCGCGCCGATTTGCGGTGCTGTTCCAACAATACGGCCCATCACACATCTTGTCAACTCACTAACGCCATCACAGCTCCACCCCTTCTGTCAACAGCGCCCCATCGTTTCATACTGCCGAGAGCATTCCATTGTCGTGCAGGCGTACTGCCCAATCATTCGAGGGAAGTTCGACGACCCTACGATTAAGGCCTTGGCGACTAAGGTAAGTCGTACCCCTCGTGTTTCAGGTGTTTCACCTCGGTTTCTCGCTATTATAGTATAACCGCGACCCGGCTCAAATTCTGCTCCGATGGTCTCTCCAAAAAGAGTACGTTCGCTCACGTTCGAGCCAACAACTGCGTTCGATGCTTATCATGGTATAGGTTTGTCCCTCTGCCCAAGAGCGTGACCCCCGCGCGCATCCATTCGAATGCGCAGGTGTTCGACTTTGAGCTCGCCGAAGAGGATGTTGCGATGCTTGATGCCCTGGACCGTGGCAAGGACGGCGCCATTAGCTGGAATCCGGTAGACGCGGAATGATGTCATTTCCTACCAATGCTACATGTATACGCGCCGACGTGCGGTGTGTGTCGAAACCGCTATTCTTATTCAATTCAGGCGTCCTGCTCAGTCAGTTACTGGTATTGGATATTTGAGCGCCTCTAGAGCAGCAACCACCGGGAACGACATCATCGGTGTAGTTCCAACAAGTATCTTCAAATCGTCGCACTCTAGTCTGCCCTACAGGGTGCAAAAACGGCGTAATTTTTCTGGATAATTCGAACGTTGGTCAGCAGGTAGAACAAAAGACGCACCACCTCGTATGAGATTACAAGACCACGCTAAAAATCCGAGCTAGAACGTCTGCAGGATTCCTAATAACCCATCCGTAGGCTGTCTATTCCAAATGTTCTTTCTAGTGTGATCATATGATTCGCGCTCATATTACAATCTCGGATAAATTTTGGAACACCAACTCCCGCGAAACGTTTGTGCGAGCATGTGTTGCCCTGCCGATTAAGGGCCAGGAAATGAAGCCCGTTCATATTCGAGGAGGAGTCCGCCAATCTCCATCCGAATCACAAAATGACCACATGGTGAAGATCCTCAATTCTCAGTTGAAATGGAACTTTCGAATCTTTAGTTGGCGCTGTACAATCTATGAGATGGTTGATCATATCGTCGGCAACATTCTTCTTTCAACGAAGCAGTACTCGCTTCTCAAAAACCCTGGCAAATGAACAAACTGATATCAGGATATTATGCGATATCTAGGGTATGAATGAAGTATTTACGTGGTATATTACGGTGTGGTGGGGGTAATGAATGTAATGTAGGCTGTGGCGAACAAAGGTATAGGCACAGAAGAGAAATATTACAAGTATGTACATAACTTAACATAGATACGCGCTAGAAGGGGAGGGTAACTCGATGAACATAGAGAGAATGAGAGTGTTCGGTAGCGACAGAGCAAAGACGGGCGAAAGAGCCGACGACACAGATGAGGCAGACAATTGGCCAGAGCAAGATGGTGAGATGGTGAGCGTAATGGAAGGGTCAATGAAAGTATTGGTGAGATTCATACGGTACGGAATGGGAGAACAAACGATGGAGAAGATGGCAAATTCCAAAAAGCAGCGAAGGATTGGACAGAGGTGCATATAGCACGCTCCAGAGACAAGTTATGCATAGGTGACATAGTGGCCGACATGTTGAACCGTTGTGTCAAGTGGCCCCATCACGTCGTATGACATGTTCGTAGGCTCAAAGGCTTGATGATGCAGACCGATGTCATTGTCCCCATCAAGCAGAGGGTAGCTCTCCGTGAGGTACGAAGAAGGATCGTAGTCGTAGTGATATGTGTTGCTGAAATCGGCAGCAGCGGCTTGGTCGGTTGTCGCCTGCGAGTGACTCGCATCCTGAGAATAGAAGTACTGTTCACCAGAAGGAATGACCTCTGCTTCGACGGCTGGTGCTGGTACAACCATTGTAAATGATTGCTCGTCTGCAGGCTTGTTCGTCTGAAAGAGAAAGCAATCAGATCCTGATACTCGAAGTGAGATTGACGCATACGAACCTGGTCAGATTGGCTCTGCAGCGCGTGGTTTAACTCGCTTGACCGGGATATTGGCACGGATGGTGGTGTTCCCTGTGAATGCGGGCTGTTACCGGGCCCGGGGGAGATTGTCGACGTGGGCGAAGGATAGGTGCTCGTTTCGATGCATGTACCATTGCTGGCAATCCTGACGACTCCAGCAATGTTCATATCCTCGTGAAGGGTATAGACGCCATAATCCTGCGGGCTCCCCATTGGTTCTTGCGCGCCGTTAACATCAAGACCAGACATCAGCGACGCAAAATGTCCTGACGCACTAGGGAAAAGTTCAGAGGTTTGTAAAGCGGAAGACAGGACATACATACCAAGAATCGCGCCTGCCACCCAGGTCCGGCTCCTGCTCAGGATAGCATCCTGTAACTTCAGGATAATATGCACTGTTAATGCTCGAGTCGCTCGTCGCGATCGACGTAATCGATCCAAATCTTGTTGAGTAATACGACGCAGGAGTTCCCTCGTCCTCGTCGTGCTCACTCTCTCGGTAAGCATAGGACTGCGCCGAATCGGGTGAGCTTCGCTCGCTGTCTCCCGAGCTGCCTGGTGTGCTGGCGGCACCGAATGAGAAGTTCGGTGATGGCAGCGGCCCCGGGATAGGTGACGGCACAGTCCGAGAAGTAACAGCATAGAGGTTGTGGTCAGGTAAGGAAGCCCTAACTCCGTGGTATGGAGATAGAGGCGATGGAGATGGTGAGGCGGTGCTTTGAGGCGAGAGGCGGAAGTTGCCCACTGATGCACGACGCATGTTCAGGCAATAAGGCATGGATGCGGAGGACGCAACCCGTGCAGGTGGTGCGTAGGGAGTGCGACCGGGTGGCCGGTGGCGAACAGGTGCAATGGCGCGCGGGCCATAAATTGCGCCGTTCTTAGCCCGTGCGAGATGGGCGTACGGGTTGTTGGCGAGACGTTGCAGGCTGGCATCTACAGATAGTCTCCTTGCGAAGGGATCGAACAAGTCAGATTGGGGAGGGCTATTCGGAGAGAGCTCTGTAGCAGGGAACGCGTTTACTGGCAAAGAGCCCCGGCGATAGGCGTGCAGATTGGGGTCCACATAAAGAGAGTAAGGGTCAATGGGGGAGTCTGCCCAGGAGGCTGGCGAAGGCTCGGTGATGACCTGGAGGCATGGTGGCGACGGGCAATCCGGACTGGAGGACTGTGAGGAGGAATCTCGTGGTTCGGACACATCAGGGCTGCATTGCGCCTCCGTAGGTGATTCTGAAGGATGCTCTGCGTCGTCAGGCGACTCGGGTTGGTCCTGGGATTCCGACTTGTCAGTTTTTGGGCCTTTGCATGCCTTTCCCTTTTCCTTGGCTCGCCTATTTTTTGGGCGCTTGTCGGCTACAATGAGCAGAACTAAAGGTTGGATACACGTACCGATTCTGGAACCAAACCTAGGGAGAGCGCGCATGAGTTGTATAAATAAATGGGATTTATATGAGAGAAAAAGTACCTGGACGCCTCTGGCAGTCATGCCCAGCTTGGTAGCGAGTTCGACACGTAGCGGGCCATTGGGCTTTGTGTCGCGTTTGAAGATGGCCTCGAGGGTCTTGAGTTGGGCTGTGGTGGTCCTCTTGCGGTGCTTGACTTCGTTGGGAGTGTAGGGATAAAAGGCACGAAAGTCAACGGACGAGGGATCCATGGACAGGCCTTGGTGGGCAGCAGAAGGATGTTGGTATGGAGTGGGAGTAGGATGTGGGGAACTGTACGAGGGATAACGAGGGACAGGGCGGGAAAGCATTTGTGAGAGACTAGGGACAAGGATATATACTACGTGGGGGTGCACAACATGGAAATCATCTATCGGGCGAAAAGAACGGAAAAAGATTGCGACGCCCAGGGTCGGCTTCCAACAGTATCTGCCCCAGGAACCCCAACACACACAGCTTCTTTGAATTCTATTCATCAATATTCATATCTTGTGGTCATAGGCATATGTAGTGCGATCTACGTGGTATAATTAGGCTGAACGAGAAATAAAAAGTGCAGGGGGGTGAGATATATATGCAAGAACACGGCAATGGTCCAAATTGTACAGAGTCCCGGAAAGCAAAAATCCAACTCGCCTTCGAAAAAAAAGAACGCTCAGGTGCTAACATCCATAGCACCATTCTCCACTGTTCGACGGCCCAGAATTTCCTCCAAGAACCCCTTGTGGACGCTCCCCAACGGAGAAGCTGCAAAGACAGACGTGCCGTCCCTCTTTGCCGCTGTGTACATGCGCTCCATGATCGCCCTTGCTCGGGATACAACTGGGTGTTCGCACACAGCATGGATGCTCATACGCAATGATGGCTCTGTGCGCATCATCTGCCTGATCATGTCGAGCATTTCCGGACTCTCATCAAGATCGACCTGTGAAAAGTCCTCTCGACGAAGCCGGTGCCAGGCTTCCCCTCTAGAAGCATCAAATAACATAATCAACACCTCAATTCGGCAATCCCGGACCGGGAGTAAACAAAGAAAACGTACTGATCAGGAACCACTATGTTGGTTGCAGTTTCCAAGACGGTCATCCCAAAGCTGCACGTGAAATGAGAACACATTCAACGAACCAACGCAACGGAGCGGCCTACCTGAACACATCAGCTGCCTTGCTGTATCGCCCTTGCAGAACCTCAGGTGCCAAGTACAATTTATCGCCCTCCCGTTCAAATCCTCCGCCATCAGATGCAGTTTCGAGCTGATTCGGTCTTGGCCACAAGGTTGCCATCCCAAAATCGCCGATCTTGAAGCGTCCTTCACCTGTGACGAAAACATTCGAGGGCTTTAGATCAAGGTGAATGACACCTGCATCATGGATGAAACGGAGACCCTGGGAGGTTTGTTGGTCAGTTATTAAAGTTATAAAAAGGGAACCGAATAGCATATATTACTTACGTTGCTCAGATCGACAACGATCTTCCATACCCTATCTTCAGCAAGCCTCGGATATACACGCCCAAACTCCCACAGGAACTGTGCTAGATTCCCAGACTCGCAGAGCTCCGTCCGTATGTAGAGCGCCTCGTCCTCCTCCCAACTGTCGATGTATGCAAGGACATTCGGATGTCGGTTCTCTTCGGAGGATGAGGCGCTGGCTGCAACTCGTGACAGATGCTGCAGAACCTGAACTTCTTCCCTCAATCGGAGTCTGCAAAAATCGGGCATCACTGTCAAGCCCCATGCCAACGCACCCTGAACAACAATCTCTTACCGATGTCTCGGCCCCTCGAACCTTTTTGACTTCTTGACCGCATAAACCTCGCCATCGTCACCGTTCTTGCAGCGTACTTTGATGACTTTTCCAAACTCGCCGCTTCCCACTTCGTCGTCCTCGAGGAAGTCGCGCTCAAAGCGACCAGGCTGCTCCTCAGCGAATGGCTCGGATAATCGGCGCGTGATGGGGATGGGGTGACTGCTTGATGTTGGGAATCGACGCGATGATGGAATGCTCGGAGAATTGAGGGTGGCGCCTGAACTGCTCGATGAACCTGAAGCCGTCCGTTCAAATGTATTTTTCGACGGTGATAGTTGGGAGGGAATGCGAGGCGTTGTCTGCAATAAACTCCAATCTTTCCATATTATTAAGATGCGATCGTAAAACAGAGGTAAGGAATATACGAACCTTTGCTCTTCCCTCTGGTTGGTGTACCTGAAGAGGACATGGATTCACTGCCGCTCGAAAACGCCCCACTGCTACTCCGGCGCATCAGCCACCGTGTCCGTGAAATAAGAGGATTTCCATCCTGGGGTGTCGACGCGGATGGCCGCCCAAGTCCCAAACCAATATACTTGTCCCTTCTCCGTCCCGGGCTTTCGTCATCGTCCTCCGAGTCTGTACTTTGGTCAAGCGACAGCTTCGCACTATTTTTCCCCATGGGCGGAAACGCGGCGGGGAGACTCTGACGAGGCACCTTCCCCTTCTTCGTATCCCAATCAAAGCGTAGTCCAACTTTCGCCGCGACGGCACTCTGCCACGGGCGCGCCCCGCCAGCCAGGTAAGTCGTCTTGACCTTCTTCACGGGTGTTCCAGGAACCTTTTTTTTCACATCCTGTGTGCTTTTGGAAGCAGCCGCGAGGGTGCGCATAATGAACGCGTCTACGTCGAGCCCCTCGCCGGAGCCAGCGTCGTCGGTACCAGTGACAAAGACACTAGGCCACCCAGAGCCTGCCTCGGGACCGAATCCAGGTGTTACAAGGCTGTCGTCCGTATCTGAATGAATGGAACCAACGCTTGTGGAGGCTCCAGGCACGACATGCAGGTAGTCGCCACTAACAGACATGTTGTCGTCCTCGTCGTCGGTTAGCACGACCCCAGAGTCCCTGGGTTTGTATTTCCTCGGCAACGTCGTTGGGTTTGTCCTCTTTGATCTCGGCGAGGGCGTGCCTTCGGTCACGCTGAACATAAAGGAGGAATCCTGCGGGCCATTGCCAAAGAACATGTCCTGATCGGAATCGTCATGATCGTAGGAGCGGTTGGCCTGAGCAGCAGGCGGGGAGGATTTAGGTGAGGGTGATGGTTCTCTTGTTTGGATCGTGTGCCACACTTGGAGACTGCCGCGACTTGCGCCGGGCCCAGCGTAACTGTGGCGATTTGTGGCCTTTCGGCTGACGGCTCCGGCGTGGGGTGCATCAGATGTCGAGGACGACAAAGACGTGTTCGTTCTTGAGCGGGTTGCTGGTGCTGAATTGCTTGCTTGTGGGATGGCAGGCCCAAAGAACAGGGTGGCAGAACTGGCGCTATCTTGTCGATTTATCGGAAGACGCGAAGCGATGTGTGTGGTGGACAAGAGCTTCGGAGGACAAGGGCGGGCATTGCTCACGCGACGTCGGGGTACTGATGAACCAGATTCTGAAGATGATGAGCCAGAAGAAGTCCGCTTTCGCGAAGAAGGCGCTGATGGGAATACAATGCCTGCGTTACGCTGTCTATGGATAGTTGCGCTGGCGGTTGCAACCTTGGCGGCAAATATAAGTGGCAAAACGTGGGATCAGAAATAAAAACTCACTTTGCTCGGAGATGGCGGGGAGCGGTGGACACTCTCAAGCAGCTCCGCTGACAATGGCCTTCTGCGTGCTCTTCTCTTCGTAATATGACCACCAGGGGAAATTGCCTCTGCAACTTCTTCCTTCTCCTTTCCTTTACACCCAACCTTGCCTTGCGACCCAGTAAACAAAGCTTCACTCTGGTTATCATCGTCCATCTCGCATCCCGAATCGTTATTAAGCCCTCCAACATCCTGTTCAGGCTCGATAAAATCGGTTAGCTTCAGGCGCGTAAGGGTGGCCGTCTGTCGCCTCAAATGAGCGTCTGTTTCGGCCTTAGTCTGTGGCGTGGTCGCCACAGTAAACTTTGGTGCCGGAAGTGGGGCAAGCCGATCAAGTATGACGAAGTCCTTAGACGAGCCTAAGGTCCTTGGAGAGGAGATCACAAGTGGAGTGAGGTTGTGCTGGCGGATGGGAGTGGAGGTATGTGGGGTAGACTTGCGCTTTGTGCCAACGCCGACACGCGTAGCAGGGCTAAGTGTCTCCAACGGTGTCGTGCTGGTGTTAATTTGCTTGACAGCCAGTGCCGAACGGCTCGGAAAGCGGTGGATCTGTTTGACCGGGGTCCGCAGCGGCTGTGAGGAGGAAGTCGGAAAGAAGGGCGAGAACGAGGTCGAGGTCGAGGAGCGGAAGATGGAGCCCTCATCGTCGTCCTGGATGAGGGGATGCGGCTTGGAAGTATGGAGAGCATGCAGATGGTGCGCCGGCGCAGGAGACTTGTACGGAGACTGCAGAAAGAGGTCGTCTGAATCGGCAAGCTGTGGATTGAATGTGTTTGGAAAGAGCGGACGCTGGCGTAGGGGTGAGGGTGTCAGCATAGGAGAGTCGTAGGATGGAGGATCGTCGATAGAAGAAGAAACGAGTCGTGGTGGAGTGCAATGGCGGGGTCGGCAGGAAGGAGACATGCTTGGATTACGGGTGCGGAAGGAAAAATAATCCTTTGTAGGAGTTGAAGCAATCATGATGGCGGTGTGTCGCTGGTATTATATAGATAAAATGTCGTGAGCGGTGGTCGTAGTGGATGCTGAGCATGTCGTGCACATCCCACGACCACAGTCAACAAGATCACGTGACCGCGTTACCAATCCATGGCAACGGGTCCGACGGGACGTCTCTAACAGAGAGGTGATATGGTCAACGTGTCATGTATCAGTCGTAAGTATTATTGCTATCCTTGTAGTAGGTCATTTCAGAGTCTACGATAAAGTTGCGCAGTGGGAAAAGAGAACAGAAGAGAACTTATCATATACGGAGCTATCATTGAAGACAAGCTCATAACATGAATCCAGAGGTCGACTTTGGTAGCCTTCAAAAAGCTTGAAGCATCACTGGCCTGACCGTTGGAGGCGGAAGCAAATGCGTGGCGCGTAACAAGGGTTTTCATATTCAATGCATATGACAGCACTGAAGAAAACGCAGCCAGCATGCGACTGAAGACTCAAAGGAGGATGAATCGCGTCAAAACAACGTCAAAAGAAGTCGCCTCGACCAGCTGTCCCACCAAGGGCCCAAACATCGGACATAGAGATTCGGAATGGAGACTGTCGCTTTTTTATTCCAAGAAATAAAGGTTGTGTACACTGTTGGCAGTTGTACGGACTCGGAGTTCTGAGGTCGGGATTTTCAATCATGGGCCCCGAGTTACGTCTTCTCTTACACCTCGACACACCAACAATCTCCAGACCCCATCCACCATGGATATCTCGTGAGCTACATGAACTAGATGTGATCTATGTCGACTAACCGTCTCGAAGCTCCATTTTACAGGGCGGCTACCACCACCCGCTTGCGCGCTCATGGCAGGCCAAGCAACAACTGACGAAGTCGATGCTGATGTATCCCATCTTCATCACGGACGACCCAGAAGCACGCGTGGAAGTCTTGTCGCTGCCTGGGCAGTGTAGATGGGGCGTGAACAGGCTAGAGGAATTCCTTGGGCCTCTAGTCAAAAAGGGCCTGCAGAGCGTTATCCTGTTCGGTGTTCCAGTAAACTCCGCTAAGGTGCCATAATTTGTTTTTCAAACTTGGTTTTGTGATTCTAACACATCGACGCGGACAGGATGCGTACGGTACACTTGCAGATGACCCTACTGGCCCCGTCATCTCTGCAATAAAAAAGCTGCGCTCCCTATACCCTGATCTGTACATCGCTTGTGACGTGTGCCTCTGCGAGTACACGGACCATGGGCACTGTGGATACCTGAACGCGGATGGCACAATCAATAACACAGCCTCTGTCGCCCGTATCGCCGACGTGGCAGTCAGTTACGCCAAAGCGGGCGCCCACTGCGTCGCGCCAAGTGACATGATGGACGGGCGAGTTAAAGCTATCAAGCGGGGCTTGATCGACGCTGGCTACGGGAACAAATGTACCCTCATGAGCTACTCTGCCAAGTTCTCAAGCGCACTATACGGGCCATTCAGGTATATCACCCATGCCCAACGTACCTAGAGCGCACTCATATCTTTGGTATCGATTCAGAGACGCAGCTGGGAGTGCACCGTCATTCGGGAATCGGAAATGCTATCAACTCCCAGTCGCTGCTCGTGGCCTGGCCAGGAGAGCCATCGTAAGTCAATCTTCATGCTCGACTGCACCCACGCTGCTGAGCTTGGAGAATGTAGTTAAGAGATACGGAAGAGGGCGCTGATATTATCATGGTCAAGCCTGCGTTGCCGTATCTCGATATCATCGCCGATGCAAGGCAGCTTGCAGCTGACCATCCCATTGCATGCTACCAGGTGAGTGGGGAGTTTGCGATGATACATGCAGCTGCTGCTGCAGGGGTCTTTGACCTCAAGGCAATGGCATTTGAGAGTGTTGAGAGTATGGCTCGTGCTGGTATGTAATATAACTCGCTCAATTGATTCAAACTAACGAGGTAACGTAGGTGCTACAGTGATCACGACCTACTTTACTCCTGACTTTTTGGATTGGTTGTAACGTTTAAACTGGTGTATCTCTGTAGAGTAACTGTATGTAAAAATTGGAGCTCAATAAAGCAACACGATCGTGGTTACACGTGGCATCTCCAGAAGTATACTGCCATGCCCGATTTTCGACTCATCGTCTTTGGGTCGCTGACCGCAATTGTGGCTGCTGCCACTGCCTACTCTGTCGTGTACAACACCTATCTCGATACTTCGAACTCCCTCCTAACCCACCTTCCGCATCCTCTCGGAAATACCCACTATTACGCCAACAAAGCAAATTACCTCAACGTCTACTTCATTAAGAAAGCATGGGCGTGGACCTCTGCCGCTTTCCTCTTCTCCTGGTCCACAAGCCCTCCGAGCACTAGAACCACAGAACGGGTGTGGAAGTGGGTCGCACATACAGTGATGTGGCTCATCTTCACAAGTTGGTTCTTCGGCCCCGCCCTGCTCGAGCGCGCCATCGTAGTGTCAGGAGGCGAATGTGTCGTTGCGCTGCCATCCGGAGGCCCTATCACTGTGCCTGTCGACTATTGTTTCACCAAAACATATCTCTCACCTGAGAGTCACCCCGACCTCTTCGTCACTTCCTCCACCCTCACCTTTCCCGCTAGTTGGCGCGCCATGCCCCGCCTCAGGAAAGGACATGACATCTCGGGCCACATATTCCTTCTTACCATGTCGACGCTCTTCCTCGCAGATCAGCTGCGGTACTCATTCCGCCTCGGCCAACGACCCGCGTTGCACACCCTTGCAATGGTCGCCAACCTGGCTTTCATCGGAATCTGGCTCTTCGCGATATATACCACTAGTCTATACTTTCATTCGCCCCTAGAAAAGATCACAGGATTTCGTGCGTCCATATTCTTTTGCCGCGCTTTTCGTCCTTTACTAATATATCGCATAGTTCTCGGCGCATCCTGCTACGTCGTTACACTTCTTCCAGAGGTTGAGAAAGAGGAGAAGCTTAAGAAGGCAGAGAAGATAAAGCAGATGAAACAGAGCAAAGATTAAGGTACCCAGCGGTAAGGATACTGCTCTTGAATCATCTCTACCGTGGTAAATAACTTACACGCGTTGACTTGCAGGTGCCTCCTAACTTCTATTCACTTGTCTGCATACCTAATTAGCCCAGGCGCGTACCACGACGCAGTAGTGTATGTACAGGTCCACTGTATTGTCAGAGTATAATAGCAATAATACACCGCTCACCATGATCTAAAAGATCCACCAAGTGAGCATAGTCCAAAGAAGTACAACAGGCCAGAAAATGTTGAGTCCATCCCTCAGCGTCATACGGAGCACACGATGCCGTAGCATGGGCGTGTGGTCTTCTGCCCTGAGCAGTTCTCCTAACGCAGCGAACGTGCTCCAGCTGGAACTAGGCGCCCTGATGGTGATACGCCTTCGGCGGCCTCGAAAAACAAAAGTCCATGACCATGACCACCCGCGCTTCGCGGTGGGCTTCAAACCTGGAGCCGACGTGAAATGGGGTAGCTGGGACTCTGAGGTACTTCTGTCGTGGCCGGGTGACCATTCCTCATCCAGCGTATGTACATCCCGCCGAGTTGCATACTGCATTGGGTACATAGACTCGTCGTCATCCTCCTGTGAGTAGTACATCGGCGGAAGAAGGGGAGACCCGAGAGGTGTGGCGGGCTTCGAGGCTCGAAACGTCGGACCTGCGAGGGTTGTTGGCGTCCGGAGGTAAGAAGGTAGTGTGCTCTTTGGGCTTGTGGTCGCAGCGGGGGTGTATGGAGACCATATGGCCGACTCCGGTGGGAGATTAGGCGTACTTTCGCCACTGCTTTGGGGGGATATGTTTAGTGGCTCGACGGAAGGTACGCGGGCTTGGCGCCGTCGAATTACAGACAGGACGATAAGGGTGAATGCTGTCAAGAAAAAGCAAGGCAAGTAGACAGAGGAGTAAATGCCATATTGATCTGGGAGCGTGCATGACCTGTCTCTAAAGGACTTTTGTGTATGGTCGGTGGTAGGATCAATTACGGATAAGAGCTGGAATCCAGGTCGTCGAATGTGGTTGGCCATGGAGAAAGATTTTACTGTGACCTCGCGAACGTCTGCACCCGCCTCCCCAGACTTGTTTTTTACGGTATGTGTGTATTCGCAATAATCACGATTATCACCGCTATCATGTTCAAGAATTAATACAATCACCCGAATACAGAACGACGACAGAGGGATCGCACTGACCTGTAGACTGCCGATGGTTGGAGTGACCTAAGTAAGAATGATGTGGTCTGCTTCCCCAACGTGTTTTGGTAACCATGGCCAACCCCCCTACGTATTGTGCCTTTCTCCCTCAAGGGCCCGCAGGAGGCTGAGTCAGTCCGCGCCAAAGGTATGTGGCTGAGTAGGAAAAGAGGCTTGTCGTCTGTATCGATTTTGGAGTAAGGATATCTGAGCATGCGAGGAAACGTGTTGCTCGCCTTGTTCAAGGTTTTTGACAAACGATGTAGTTCCTCCAGGAAGGGCGCTCCATTTGTCGAACCCTACGCCATATCCAGCACGTTGATAATCCTCGTCCACAAGGCCAGGTGCATCGATCAATAGAAATCTATGGTTTCGGATAATGACCTGCTGATTCAATGGCCCGAAAGCTGTCGAGTAGTAGCTACGGGTCACCCCGGAAGATGAAGGCGAAACACCCATTCTACAAAATGGGGCATAAGCAACCGGGCTAGCTAAGATTTTGAATAGCTGCCGTACCCAACATCATTATTTCCAGGTACGTGAAACACCAAGACGGATGCGTTCAATGTGAAGATAGATTTGAATTTTTGAACATGCTGCTGGTATCTGCGGTACTCAGTCTTTGCTTTTCAACATGAACACTTTAAACTTACTCCATCTCGTCTTTAGCGAACCTAGCGCCAGCGAGCATGTCGCCAAGGAAGATCACTACATGGGGTCGCATGCGAGTCGTGACATGCCAACTCTTCTTCAGGTTCAGATCGAATATGAAGCGGCGAACATGGCCAAAGATTGTCGTTCGTTCTCCGTCTTGTAAAGGATGTTGCACTTGCGGGTCTGCGACCAATAAGACACGGGTTGGTTTTTCTAGAGCCTAAATGTTGCCCTCAGACAAACGGTAAAAGTATTACAAGGCTAAGTGCTCACAGGAGAGAGGTTGGGCCATTTACACGAAGAAAGACTCCAATAGAAGATACCCAGCTCCCCCCAGATGACAAGGACGATCCAACACAATCGTAAAAAGTTGATGGTAAGCGTACGTGAGTATAAGTGGCTGGAGGTCTTGAATCTCCGGCGCTCTCCAAGGCGCATAATATTGTCTTGGTATCCAGGACCCCAAGATTGAAAAGATTCGATACCAGGGCTTGGACGAACTTCAACCACGCGTTTCGTGACGAGACGAGACAGTACTAGTTTATTTGATTGGCCGCAACGGCGGAGCCAAATAACGCTGGTCGTCCATCGCTTCACCAGGCTTCACCCCTCTCGTTATAGGATGGCATCTCAATCTCTTCGACTGCTAGAATTTCCCCTCTGTTTCTGTGCATAACTTCCAGGACGCGAGCCACCGTCTCCTTGCTCCAGATCATATGCTATCTACACAACCCCTGAGATGGTTGGATATTCAAGCTGTCTTGGTATCCTTTCATGCGGAGTCTTCTATATGTACGATTTCCTGCCAAATCGGAATGATGTTATAGCAGGTAGAGCGCCAGGCATCATGCATCATGCATCAGCGCCTGGGGTCATATGTACTTATGTTTCGAACTGACATCACTATTAGAGAACAGCTGCCGTTCCTCCTCTGCTCGTCTCGTGACACCAAGCCTGGCAACATATAATTGAATACATCGAGGGACGGTGGTGTAAGTACTCCTGAGGTTCCTGACAGAAGGCTTGGGCCTCAGGGCCGTTCAGGGATATCCTTGGCTTCTCTTGGCTCTATATCCTGGAATCTGCGGCTATAAAGATATCCACATGAGGAGACCAAAAGGCCGTGACGGTCAAACTCCCTCCATCATGACCTCCTCCCCCAAGTCTTCCGATCTTTCTGAGAAGCACGTCTCCGAGACAGAGTATCCTCCTGGTCTCGTGAGGCAGACGATGTATGTTCATCGCTTACGGTATACGACAAGGGTATTGAACTTAACTCGCAAAAAGTCGACAGGTCGATCTTCGCATGCTGCCCTTACTCGGATTGTTATATGCTGTTGCCTTGATTGATAGAACGAACCTTGGTATCGCGCGTATCGCAGGAATGGATAAAGACCTGGTGCTATAAAACTTCTCTTTCAACTTCCTCCATCTTGGCTGAACTACAACCGGACGTAGCACCTCAGAATCGATAATCGATACAGTATCGCGTCGTGTCTTTATTTTGTCCCCTACATCCTCTTGTAAGCATTCACAACAGTTATTTTCACCGCTCTCTTTTTTGACTCCAACCGTAGACAATTGCCTAGTAACGTCGTTTTGCGAGTCCTTGGTGCCCGCACATGGCTCACAATATGCGTCACTGGGTGGGGAATATCTCAGCTAGGAATGGGGTTTGTGCCGACATGGGGATATCTTGTGCTCTGCCGAACTTTCCTCGGTGTTTTCGAGGTGAGTTACATTGCGTATTCATTATGAGAACGGGCTCAAGTCTGTCTTAGGCCGGATTTTTCCCTGCATTAGTGTTCATCATTACAACATGGTACGTTCTCCCTTTACGATTAGAATATTCATACTGAGGTGTGTTGTACAGGTACAAGCGACATGAAGTGCAAAAACGACTCGCGGTTTTCTATCTGTCTTCTATATTCCTTGGAGGATTCAGTGCAATTTTTGGTAAGCATATAGCTTGTGGCCAGGTGTGCCGATGCTCACGGGTCCAAAGCATATGCGCTCACATTGATCGCCCCGCAAGGTCGGCTTAACGGCTGGCAATGGATATTCGTACGTGCTTTCTTCCATCCTTTGGCTGCTGTCAACTGTGTCCTTCCAGATCATTGAGGGCATCATTACAATTATCCTTGGCCTTCTCACCTACATGTTCGTCCCGGATTTCCCAGACAAGAATCGCTTTTTGACAGAGCAGCAGACTCAGGTGTGCACCCCTTCAATTGATGCATCAAACGAGCTCTGACACTACGTAGCTTATTCTCGACCGCGTAGAGAAGGATCGAGGGGACTCTTTACCGGACAAGATGACTTGGCAGAAGCTTCGTCTTCACCTCAGTGATTGGACGATGTGGGCGTTTGGTAAGTGATCGTCTGCCGATAAAATCCTCATATCGCCTCATTCTTCGACTTTTTCAGCACTTATGTTCATGTGTGCGACGATGCCGGCCTATGCCATTGGTGAGTTTGCAACGTTTGCAGCAGTCTTACCTGAACGTCATGCTTTCAAATTAGGGTTTTTCGTTACCATCATTTTGGCTGGTATGGGCTACAACATTCGGGACTCCTTGCTCTTGTCCGCCCCTCCTGGCGTCTTCGCAGTACATTTGTTCAATTCTTGCCCCCCTCCTATTTACTCAACCATTGTACATAGGCTATGTGTTGCTTCGGCTTTGCTTATGTCTCCGACAAAACAAGAAAGAGGGCTCTTCTGATTGCCATCCAGACTGTGCTTACGATCATTGGCCTCGTCATCACCGCTTATGCGAAAAATAACGGTGCTCGCTACTTTGGTACCTCAATCCATTTGTTGTGAAAGTCAGCATCTCATGTCGTCACATAGGTCTCTTCCTGGCCAACGGAGGTGCTTCAGCTTGCGTTCCTGGTGTTCTGTCATATGTTAGTTCACCTGCATGATCTTTGACCGCCTACTCATATTTTTATTCAGAACGCCAACAATGTTGTGTCGCACACCAAGGTGAAATCGCAGTCTATTGTAGCTCGAAAAGTTTATGTTTATAATGATTCAGCGATCTGTCTCAACCGCCATCATTATTTCATTCGGGGGCATCGGAGGCATCTTTGCCACCACCGTGTAAGGTCAACAGAGCTCGAAGGTCTCGAACTCGCTAACAACAACATTCTCCAGATACCGTGAGCAAGATTATCCGAGGTATGCTCTTACTAAGTTCAGCTGTCTTGTACTTCGTGCTAAATTATTTACAGATACCTCAACGGAATTTGGGCCACAATTGGCTGCCAATTCCTCATGCTCATCCTATTGTCGGCGACTTCCTATACCTTTATTCGGCGGAACAGGCTCGCTCGAGAGGGCAAGCTCGGTCCTTTGGAAGGCCAACCCGGGTTTTACTACACCATCTAATGACGCTTTTAATGAGGTGCCGCGATATGCCAGTTCTACCTTCCTTTCGTGTATAATGCTACGTCTCTGGTTTATTACTCAATTTCCATTCTTGTACTGGTATGTAGCCAAAGAATTGGTTGGCGGTAAACTAAGATCCAAGGATATGAATGTGTCTTGCAATGATCTGGCATGAACCTTGAAGACAAATTTTCAAAGCACTGTCTAGTACAATTCAAGAAATATGCAACCCACAGACTTGGCAAGCAGCGGAGGTTGGTCCGTGACTTGTGTCAATTGAACGAGTTGAGTTGTGGATTCCAGTAACAACGTAGAATACAAGAAAAGAATTATTCTCAGTGAGTGTGCGAGCCAATATACTTAAAACTACTCCCAGTCACTATCTGCATCAGACGTGTCATCTTTCGTCTCGTCAGAGGGTTTGGGTACCACCTTCGGGCTCACATTACCCGACGATATGACGTCGTAGTCGCTGCTATCCCGTGCAACCGTGGATGGCGTAGCTGACAAGCTTCCACTGCTATCCGACACTTGAGCTAGCTTTTCATCAGTCAGTGGATCTGGAGCGGTGGATGCTGCGACGGATGCGGAAACTGAACGCATTTCAGTGGCTCCCGTTTCTTCGTCGTCATCTTCCCAGCTGAAATCTTCTTCTTCAAGGGTCCCTAAAAAATAAATTAGTAGTGTGTCGTTTAGCGTTAAATAACTAACCTTCCAGCAGTGCTTTGCGCTTTTGCTCTTCGGCTTCAATTTGATACGCTCTGAAGAAAAATCGCGTCCAAAATTCAGCCTCGGTCAGTTCGGAAGGAACTAAACAAAAGAGAATCAGTCAAGCTACACAGGAATCACGAAACCAGCATACCCAACATATCCCTTGTAGTCTTCAGAACCTCTCCAGAGCCAGGTTCATCGAGTAATATAGAAATTTTGGCCGACCAGTGTGCTCCCTGAATGCCGCCCTCTTTCGAGGCAACCTCTGAAGCAACCCATGTTAAGTAGAGCTCCCCTCCATCCACGGCAGGGTCATGTCTGACGATAGCAGGATCATGCTTCAATCGTCTGAATAAGGATTTGGCACGAGTGGCAACTGCATCCTGAGCTTCGGCGTAGCGTCGTTGTGATGTAGTTCCAGACTTCGATCGATTACTCGAAGGTCCCGCGTTTGATGGTTCTAGCGGGAGAGACCACATATCTGATACATCCCAGACGAGCCCAGATGTTTCTGACTCCTCCGGAGGCAGAATCTTGACCGCGTCACGCAGAACCTCACCGGCTTCCTTGACTGCCTCGCGTAGGAGTGCTTCGCTCTTGTGCGCGTATTCCTCCGCCTGTGCGCGAGTAACCCCTTGGACACGCTGGAATTCGCTGACAAAGTTGGCACGAAGCTGGGGGAGGTCGATATTCTCGGACGCATGTTTGAAAGATTCTGGTAATTGATTGCGGGCTGTCTCTAGGAGATTCGGAGGTAGCGCAGACTGAAGACGCGAGAAGATGGACGTGGGAACGGTTGCAGACGTAGACGCGGTAGTAGGTTCCTCCTGTGTAAAAACAGATGATTGGGGCGTATCCTCTGCTTCGAAACCTCCAGTCCGAGGTGTTGAAGCATCGCCTTCGGAGTGGGCGGGTTCCGTTATTGAGGTGGAAGCAGCCGCAGCGGGCTCACTGGTCAGTTTTGTAAGTTCCTTCTGAGCTTGCGTGACGACCTCGCCCAAGTCCTTGCGCGCAGTCAGAAGAACGCTCTGACTCTGTAACGTTCTGTAAGACCTATGCCGGAGATGTACGACCACAGTTCCTCGCCTGTTTCTTGAAACCTCCCCAAAAACGGCCAAGCTGCCCAATCACCTCTGAAACCTCCTCATTTAGGCTTTGTTCTGGCTGTTGAGTCGGCGTAGTTTGGCCGGGTATATCGTATGTGTCTAAGAAGTTCATACTGAGAATGACTGGGAATGGATGTGGTAATGATCAAGGTGATCGCCTCGAACCTCAGTTACCCAAGGTCTTGTGATGTCGAGCATGAGAAAAACTATATTGTACATTCATATCCAGGAGACTCTTTACATATACTCAGGCCTGCACCGCAATGCGAGGCGTGGCTACAGGCTTTACAAACGTATCAACGGGACCCGAGTCCATAGACTTCTGCATCGTGAACGATGCGTTCTGGAGCTTGTGAGCTTTGCACTCCAAGACAAAATCGGTGAACATCTGCGTCAATCAAAATAAGGGTGCTGTTACCATTCATACTTGAAAAAATGGACAAACCTCAATTGTATCAAGAGGACCACCAGCACTTTCAGGGTGGAATTGAACGCCCCATACCTTCTTCCCAGATTCCGTGGTGGACTTGATGCCTTCGACAGACGAATCGTTACAGTTGATGAAGAAAGGTTCCCAGCCTTCAGGGAAAGGGTCTTCCAGCTTTAGGGCGTACTGATGATTTTGGCTAGGAAGTGGTGAATTAGAAGGTGGCACGTATAGATGCCGTGTTGTGATGTTACCTTGTTACATAGACTCGACCAGCCTTGATGGAGCCAGCAGAAGCCAAGGCCAAGACAGGTTGATTATGCCCTCGATTCCCAAACGTCATCCTGTATGCGTCCAATCCAGCAGCCATTCCAATAATTTGATGTCCCATGCAAATACCAAAGACTGGTTTGTTCCACTCCTGCAGGGTGCGGCGCAAGTTGAGCGCAGCGTCCATGCAATGGCCCGGGTCGCCAGGGCCGTTGGTCAAGAACAAGCCATCGTACTGATCTCTGACGGCATTGAAGTCATAATTCCAAGGGAAAACGGTGACGGCAGCATCACGACGGACTAGAGAACGTAAAATGTTGGCTTTCGCGCCGAAATCAAGGACAGCAATTTTGACAGAGCCGCCGAGGTTTAACTGGTAGGGCGACTTCGTGGAAACTTGATCGACGAGGTTCTCGGTAGAAGGATCCCAGAACTCATGGGCGTCAGGGGGTGCTAAAGACGAGTCTGTTCCGACGGCCACACGTCCGAGGGTTGTGCCTTGGTCGCGCAACAGCCGGGTGATAGCACGAGTGTCAACTCCGGTGATAGCAGGCACATCATGACGTTGGCACCATGAGGCAAGAGATTCGACGGCTGTATAGTGCGAAAATTTCTCTGCAACATCTCCAACAATGACGGCTGAGCACTGGATGCTTTGGGATTCGAGAACAACACCGACGTCTTGGCTGTCGAAAGGTGCAGTGTTTAGGGGAACGCCGTAGTTGCCGATCAGAGGTGTGGTAAAGACCAAAATTTGACCACGATAAGAGGGGTCAGTCATGGATTCGGTGTCTATAGGGTGTGGAGAGTGAGAGCAAGAAGCAGGAGTGATTAGAGAGACGAACAGGATGTGATGGACGTTGAAAAAACTGTTTCTCCAAAGATGCTCTTGGGAGCACCAAAAGATCGCCCATGAAAAGACTGTCCTGTTTTGAGGTGCAAGGTGGCTGGGACGTTCGCTATGGGGCCTGACTGCGTAGCCAGACCTCGAGCGAGACGAGGGATGCGGATGAATTGACGGGCGAGCATGGTGAGAGAGTAACCTGGTTCGTTGATTTAAAGACTGGGAAGGGTGTATACGAGGTCACTAAGATAACTGTGGATTGGGAGGTTAAGTTGAATGTGGTCAGAGCGGGGGAAGGAGCTCACTCGTCTCTGGTACTTGCGGTGAAGAACATTCACTACTTGAGGGATCCTGACTGTTGTTTGCAAGAAGCGAGAGCAAGGGTGTTGAAATTTTCATCATGTGCTCGGAGTCTAATTATATCGTTGTATCATGTATGGCCAAGATAATTTTAATTAGTAGCGATCCTACTTCCTCTTACTCTGTATGACCCCCGCTCTTCTCGACTTCGGGATGTGCGACTGCTCCTGTACATCAGAGTCATCGGACTCAGAATCAGATTCCGACTCAATGTCCTCCTGCCCTAACCTTCCATACATATCCATCCCCTGCTCGCTGCCCGCAGAAGAAATAGGTCTTAGATTAGTCGGCGTCGAGAATAATCCATGGTCACTGCTGATATCCGTCAACCGGCGATATTTCAGAGTCTGGCTGGGTTTGGCCTGTGAGCGCTGCACAGTGGCTTCAACTTCGTTTTCGTCATCTGAATCGTTCGATATTGCATCGTTTTCCACCTCTGGTTGAGACCCGTCGTTCCACTGCGAGTACGGGAAGGGCGGCTGGCTTTCCGTCAGAATGAACAGAGGATTCTTGGTCGGACCATCCTGCGAAGCGCCATTCACTTTAGGGTTGACAACGTCCATATTGGTGGGGTGAGGAGGGCTACTGGGTTCAAGTTCATCAACCATCATTGCTGATTCAATATCAGGTGTTGGCGACGAGGGTTTGAGAATAGTCCACGTGTCCAAGGACATGGCATCTTGGGAGTTTGAGGAAGGGTCGGTTACGCCATTGGAATCTTCGATGGATTGGGCAGAGTCAGAGGCTCGAATCAATCGACTTTGCCTTCCTAGCTTGGCAGGAAGAGCGGGTGGCGACATCGTGCCAAGTGTTTGTCTGCGAGTAGTGGCCCTGGTTCTTCGAACAGCACTCTCCGAAATTTCCTGGCTGGGTTGGTCAGAACGAGTTCTGGGTGTCTGCGAGGCTTTGGGCGTGTTTGAGGTTTTATCGTTGTTGAGCCCTTTAGCACTCCGAGTTTTCATTCGCTGGATAATCCCTGCGTGTCTGGCATCCTCCCGGTTGTCACTCTCCGAAGTGAGGTTGACTAGACTCATCGATGAAGGCGAGGGAAGGGGTTCGAAAGCTGTTTGTTCGGCAGGAACTGCGGTGGTTGTAGTCGGTGGCGCATCGACAAGAGTTTCTAGACTGGCAGGGGCTGGGGTCACCTGCGTAGAACTTGGCTCTAAGGCCCTCGGAGGCTGCGACGAAGAAGCCGTGCCTTGTGAAACATTTGCCAGCTTGAATACAGAAGTGTCTGCCGCCAGTGCAGCGCCAAGTGCAACATCAGCGGAAGTGTCAATGTTCTGTGATTCCCCGCGTTGGCCAACGGCCTGGAAGGATACATGATCCGTACCGGAACCCGAGAGCACGTCAGGTTCCGGATCGTTAGCTGGGGAGGAAACTATATGCTCGCCAGCAGCGGAATTCTCTTCATCGAGGCCGGAATCTGTGTCATCTGATGAATCTGGTATACCAATTCTCTGGGAACGACGAGGCACGTGGTCCTCATCTTCCTCTAGAACCTGGTCTGCTTCCTCCTCGCTGCTGGCTGGTGAAGTGATATCGGCAGCTCGCAGGACAGGTACGTTGGGTCCACGTATAAGATCATCCAAGTTGACATTAGCTAATTGAGATGGCACCTTGGGAACAGACAGCACCACCCTAGTTTCACCCAGACTCTCATCCTCAGATGAATCGTCGGAAGAGGTGTTACTGGTACCACTGGTTCTCATTGTCGTCTTCGTCTTCAGGAGTGGAGGCATCATATCTTTCCCATTGGGAACGAGAGGAGGCCTTCTGGGTCTCGGTGCATTCTCGTTGAGGGCTAAGCATCGGGTCTCCTGCGCGAATCGCTGAGAAAGACGTCCGTTCACTTGAGATTCCATGTCCCTCTCCAAATCCTTCCCAGCTGTTGCGAGCAGCTGCTGCAATTCAGCGATTATTGCGTTCTGGTTATCCATCACATTAGCAGGAGCCTCTTGAAGTTTGGAAAGGCGTTCTTCTAGAGATTCGGGACCCCCCAACAAGAGTGGACACTTCTCTCGACCATGTAGAGGCGAGAGTAAACAGAATGGACAATGGCCAGAATCATGGGATGACTGGGGGATCTGCGCATCTAATAGCGAGGAGACAGATTCTGACGGGTCGGCCCTTCCGAACAGACCTTCGCGCAGATCAGAGTCGTCCTGTGGGGGCTGGTGTCTTGGGGCTGTACTGACTTTCATCTTCTCTTTTTTCTTGGTTTTCTGCACGGAGACTATGCCAGCCTCTTGCACTCGTGGCGTGACAATAGCAGAGGCCGCTAATGCTGCCCGTGCCTCCACCAAACGCCTTGAAACAAAAGCATCCGCGTCAGCCTCGTAAGCCCGGAGCTCCTTGGTCGTTGACTGTCTCGAAATTGTATGGTGCGCTGATTTTTACAAAAAAATTTAAAGGGCGTCGTTAGAGTAATATGAGAGATCACCGTGGAAACATACTACTAAGGTTTCCTGCACCGCCATTGACCGCAACTTGATTCTCATCAATCTTTTTAGGCCTCACTCCACCTGAAATTGATTAACCTGGTCAGCGTCGCGGAACCTCGGAAACGCAGCTCAGTCCTTACCCTCCGCAGTTGGCACCTCGGCTAGTGCGTTTGACTGCTTAGTCTCCGACTTCCCTGAATGCCAATGAGCTGAGATAAATCGACGTGTACATATATCTTTCGTACGATGGGCATGAGAATCACGCTTGCTTGATTTCCTCTTAGTCTCTGTGTCAAGGCTGAGCAGGATTCGAAAATGATTTAGATGATTTGGCACCTTGTGGTTCCTCGTGGGGTTCCGCAGGGTTCTCCATAGCTAGCCCATTTGTTTCTATCCCAGCACCTTGTTAGCTCAATTAAAGATAACAGATGGTTTTTTCCCTACCAGATGTTTCTGATATGACTCCAGCGAGTTGCTGTGCGAAACGGACCATAGGATCACCTGCTGCGTCCTTTGCTTTCGATTTCGATTTCTTCTTCGATTTCTTTTCGGTCGGAGGGACGGATTCTGCGGTTAATTGGGGCACAGTCGGTGGCTCCGCCGCCTGCTCTCTCGTTTTCGCTTTCGCCCTTTTGGTTTTCGGACCCGATTGATCATCGGCAGAAGTTGAAATCCGTGACGACGTCGAAGGTACATCTGCATCCACAGGTTGAGCAAGTCCTGTGTTGGATGGTGTGACGAACGTCGCCGGCTGCATGGATATATCTGTTTGGTTGCCACCGGCTCTGCTGGATACATCATCGCCTACGATAGAATCCCCCATGTTAGCCTTTCTCTTCTTCTTGCGCGGCTCGCCAGTATCTGCAGCATCTGAAGAAGCTCTCGACGTCTCGATAGCTGTCCCATTGCCGTTCGCAGGAACGTCGCATTCATCCTGTCGACCATCAACCTCTAGCGGAAGCTCTGGTGATGTTCCACTTTGACATTTCCTCTTCTTCTTTTTAGTCGACGTCTAATAGAAAGATTAATGTCGTTAGAAAAGGATGTATTGACGTTATGATACCATGTGGGAGTTCGCTGGCCCAGTTTCCAAGCCTCCAACAGTGACTCTGACGTTTACAAAATTGGTCGAATGGGCAAGAGAATAGAATGCGTCGAAGTCATCATCTGAGGTTAAATGAGGGGGAGTAACTCGAAGATACAGCACTGACGACTTGCCATCTTCAAGATCAACCGTGTTGTCTTCTCGGATTTGAGCAAACGATATCGGCGTATCCGGATCGAGACCCAGCTTTCTCCTGGCAACTTCTTTCATCTCGCCCAGCGTGTCCTCTGGCAAAGGGCGAGCTTAAGACGCCGCGTTCTATAGACCATGATGAACACTGGACCTTTAAATAATCTGTCAAAAGTCCTTGCAGATGTGTGGTATGCGATCCTGGGGTGATCTGCATCGCGTTTTCGTTTCTTGCTCTTCTCCATGTTGATGTCGTCGCGTGAAGAGTGGGAAGAACTAGTTAAGCTTTCTCAAGATTCAAGAAGTTCCGAGTCTGAGCGGTAAATATAGTCAAACAACCAACCTGGAACCCACCATGACCGGGTCATATCGTATGTCTCCCTCTTTACATCCTCCCTTCCATGTCCTGCCTAACGTCTATTTTATAGATCCAGGATTTAATCCCCACATCCCCGGATTTCGGTACAACTTCTTGGCAAAAGCACTGGGAGCTTCCATGTGGTTCTTCATATTTTACCGTGCAAGGTCAGTTTACGTCCCTACTTACCGTCCACATCCCCGGTTTCTAACTTCTTGATACATAGACAGGACGGTGGTAAACTATTGGTGAAGTGAGCTCTTGACAGTCAGCTATCCTGCTAACAATGAATCTACAGGGCCAGCATCCTTGGGATAGCCATAGCGCCCATGACCACAATGACCACCATTAATAGATCTGGCAATGTACCACCATCACATACCTTTGCCTTAGATTGGCCATCTATGTCCCTACTGCGCCTTGACGCTCTCCGAATACGCACAACGCGTATACACGTAAAGGCGCGACAGTTTCGTCCTGAAAATGCAGGCGCTTGTGTGAGCAGCGAGGTCTTCTCAATAATTGAAGGCAGAGACAAATATATAAGCACATGAATTGAACTACAAAACTGACCGACTACGGCTGAACTGGTCACTACATAAGTGATATGGCCAACTTGAACTTTGAGAAAACGTGTTAAGAGTTGCACAGCTTGTTGATAAACCACTCCATGTTATGAACCACCGTGTAGTCGTGAATGGACTTCGAGTCTTCTGGATCGTGATTACAATATGGTACGAACTCGGGGTGTTCTTTAATAGCGGTCGCAACTGTGACTGGCCAGACTCCACCCTTTTAGTGGTACGTCTACTTGTCGTATCGCAGACCTGACCCCTGAAGCCACGCAGACATCCTCCCAAGACCACTACCCGCCATCTCATGTTCTTCTCGTAGCGGATCCTCAAATTCTAGACCATCGTTCGTATCCTGAGCGGGGGCCATATTTGACATTCCTGACACGGCTAGTTGTGGACCTCAATCTCCGGAAGAATTGGTGGGTAGCGCTACGCAAAAGACCACATGCCGTAGTCTTCTTAGGTGACATGATGGATGGGGGAAGATTTGATATGGCGGACAATGAGTGAGTAGGTCCAATACACCGTCACCGCTAGCTTATCATTCCCTTTTTTTTTTCAAAGATACGAGCGCTACTACCAGCGGTTTAAGAGTATATTCGTAGTGCCCAGAGAGATACCGACATATTTCATTCCTGGCAACCATGACATCGGGTCCGTCTTCGCTTCCTTCATTCCACCTGCGACTTACCCCTCATAGGCTACGAGCATCGACACTCTTCTCGCCCTACGCGCATGCCCGATACATGTCCCACTTCGGCCCCCTCAATAGTCAGGTTACCATTGCAAACCATACATTGGTGCTCTTGGATGCCCCAAGCCTGGTTGAAGAGGATAATGAACGCCTAAAACATGCAAAGACGTATAAAGACTGGACACCACGTCGAGGCGGCCCAGTTGAACTCGTCAAATCCATTGCCAGGGGTAGAGATCATTGTCACCCTCTCAACTTTTGGCTAATGTTTGTACAGAGCCTAGAAATGGTCCTGTCGTCTTGTTAAGTCATATACCTCTTTCGAGAGATACCTTTGATTGCGGCCCACTACGAGAGAAAGGCACGATTCGGCCAGGAATAGGTTTTGGTTACCAGAATAGCCTTGGAAAGGAGGTAACGGGCTTTTTGCTGGAAGAACTACAGCCATCTGTTATTTTTAGGTACGTGTTGACTTCATTCCAGATGTGTCCTCATCTCAATGTGTAATAGTGGGGATGACCATGATTACTGTGAAATTCTGCATCCTTCCGTGCCCCACAAAGCCGCATCTCAAATTCGAGAGGTCTCAGTCAAGTCCCTGTCCATGGCCATGGGGATTAAGCGGCCTGGCTTCCAACTGCTGTCACTTGCCCCTCAAGGTCAGACGGAAGACGCCACAGAAATACAGAGAACCCACGCGGATGTCCCGTGCATCCTTCCAGACCAGATAGCAATGTATCTCTCTGCATACATCCCTCTCCTCCTCGTGTCCCTCTTTGTGGTGCTGGTTTCGAATGCACTTTGCGTTCGTAACCTCCCATCCAAGACGCGACAACACCGCCGAAGATCTTCATCCCCCCAAACCCGTACAACTCTTCGCTTCCGACAATCAGGAGACTCCAGCGATGAAGAACACTGGAGTGATAACTCGTCGCACCTCCTTCCACACCCTGCATCTACCCCGTTACCAAAGTCTTTCATGGCTGGTCGGTACCTGCCTATTATCTTCGGCCGGCGACGTCGCATCATGTGCTCTGATGCCTTTTGCCTGGCCACAGGCCGAAAAACGAGACAACAGAATTATGGTGTTTTAAGTGGATTTGTCCGAGATACCAGAGACGTAGCAGTTTTCCCTCTGAGTCTGTTCGTCATGATTTCGTTGTGGATATCATTCAGTTAATGCGACTCTATCGTGTGGCCCAGGCTATTGTTGCTTGCGATTAGGGTGCTACATCAAGATGTCGATCAAATCTTCGTCTATTCACCTGATAAGGCTAAAGATAAGGCAAGAAACTTGGAGCGTAAGCCACTTGTAAACTATCACAGACGAACCCTCTTTGACACTTACTGCGGCCCTGTTCGTGAGTGACAGAGTCATTCTGACACACATGTCAGTCCCACCAACCTATACACCCTCCCCCTCTGTACCATCCTACTCTGCGTCGCCTCTATCGGGTGAGAAAACAATCGAATATACACCACGTCCAGGGACCTCGGCATCAGCTGAAGGAAACTTCGTTCAATCTTGGCAACATGCCACACTTGTCCTCAAAAATCAAGACGAGGCAGCTCGCCTACCAACGTATAGGCAAAATTCGGTTGTGAGCGGAGAAATTTGGCTTCCTGTGCCTAGGAATGTCCGTCGTGTCGTTTTAAAGGTATCCTGTAATTGTGTTTGCGCGTGTGTCAATCTTTTCACATTATCGTTAGCTCGACGGACGACTGAGTCTATCAGTCTCAGATGGATCTTCGTCGTCTGTCGCGTCGGACATGGTGTCGAAGAAAGTCATACTGTGGTGCAAAGACGATTCCGCAGAGCCAAACCACTGCCCAGCTGCATTGCCTTTCTGCTTACAGTTCCCCGAAAGCTTTACGAATGACGGACGAATTCGCAAGCTTCCCCCGTCTTTCGAGGCTACGTTCATCGGGGTGACTACCTTACTCGCCAAATGCATTTACACCCTTCGCCTGACCATCACAACAAGCCGACAATACCGTCTTGCATCCTGGTCAACCACTAAATTGTGAAGACTGATGAAATGCTTTCCTGAAGGCGCTTACACAACACACGTTTCCTTTAGATACAGCTTGATTCTTGACTATCGACCCCGGGCTCGTGCACAGCACACACCCCGCCCAACCGACTCGGTGTTTTCAACCCTCAAAACACGCCCTAACGAGTGGCTACAACTTTGTTCCTCGATGGATGTGCGGCCGAATTCTGAGGTTGATCCCATTGACTGCCATGTGCGTTTCTTTAAAAAGGCAGTGCAGACAACACCTAAACATCCTCACCGCCCTATCACAGTTCTTTATACCCACGGCTTCAACCTTCGCTATTGCAGACTCGATTCCATTTCACATCCATTTATGCGGCTCTCCGATATCGCTTCGCAAACTACTTCCTCCAACATGTCCTCTACTTTTACCACAGCAGTATCCATCTGGCCACTCATCCGACAGTCGCCGGCCATTTACGTCCCCTATCCAAGTACTCATCAGCCGTCAAGTGGTAATTGAAGTGAATGAACGGAGATCATTCAGGAATTCGGTAATAGGTACTGGGAGAGTATGGCCAATTCCGCCTCCGCCTGGGAGCCCATTCGAGACTTCCAATGAATTTTGTGCTAGCTGGGAAGGCGAAATTCGGTGCGCGGATGGTGTAACCGCGCCTGGGTTTAATATCGGAAGTCTTGTCGTAAAGGTAGCTCGGTTTACGTCTCCTGTCCATACATACAGGATCATTGAACGCGCATGCATGGCATTCAGGATTACATTATGCTCGTCTTGACACCGCTGAAATCGAGATCATCACCTCTGCGGGCCTTGGAGATTGTGCATCCTATCCGGCTGGTCACGGATCCATGGATCGACACTGATACATTGCACCCTCAGGACACCTGACAATGGTTTCGGTCGGCAGTGTGTCGTTTTTTCAAGCTTGCCGCCTGTACATGTCGTTCTGAGGACCTGGATCGTGTTGAGGTTGACAAGCAAGTGACTTCGCCGGTTGGCATCCGCGCATTGGCCAGACCTGATGGGTCCTTATGATAGACATTCATGTTCCTGCCTGTTCATGCCCGGAGCGGCGCAGTTCTATAGGCGTTGTAACATCGATGTCAGGGAAGGTTATGGCAGCCAGACATCCCTGTCTTAACGTGATGATCTATTTACTTGCTGTCGGAGAACAATATGCTATCATGATACTTTTTACCACACCACGACACATCAAATGAGCGCTTGAGGGCGCTAGAGGGGCGCTAGAGGATCTAGGACCCTCGGCCACGTGGGAATGTAAGATAGGCGGCAGCTGTTTAACACCGTATTCAGAATTAAGCAGCCTAGCAAGAAGTAGGCCCTGAGAGGCAAACACCAAAATTGACAGAGGACATGAAGAATTACAGGGGAAGGGCCGTAACAGGAATCTGCGGTGGCAGCATGGCACCGCTGATAAGAAGGGGTATTTGGAGCAACGCGGGCTTCTTTCCGATCTTGACGAGATTGAATGAAGATTGGGATATAAAGGACAGAATGGGGGAGAGTCGGATATTTCATATTTTATGCAAGCACGTTTGTGGCCGCCGACTAGGCTGATAAATAGCTCGCTGGACTCTCGTCGGAAATCGTGGATCTGTGAGCCCATCCACGAGGAACCCAGTTCGAATTCGTTGCAACTCCCAGTTTGCTTGATTTCAGAAGAACATCAACGTCATCATAGGCAACGCGCCCTCTTCCAAAGAACCCAGTCCGCCCCCCAGCTCATTTCCACAACAACTACTTTGCCGATCCATATAAAGTCAGTTCATTTTTCTTCCAACTCAGCTCACTAACACTCATCCTCTTTCCTCTCCCAGCATGTCCAGCTCTCTTATGCCCCGCAGCGAGTCCTTCAACGCCCGTGTCCGCGGCGCCAGTCATATCGACTTCAAGACTGCTACCACTGGCGTCGCTGCCAAAACCATGCGCAACGAGATCAGCCGTCTCGTCTCTACCGTCGAGGATGCCTCCACCAAGAAGGTATGCTTATCTACCCCATTCCCTGCCTCGATCTCATCGATCGCCAGGCGTTCGACACAGAGATGCAGTCCTTCTTCTACCTCTTCACGCGTTACCTCGCCGAGCGCGCTAAAAGCCAAGATCTGTAAGCAAAATGTGTTCTGCACCGCCCTTCTATACTAACCCTTGATACAGCGACTGGGATCGCATCAAGTCGCCCGCGACCGACCAGATCGTCCCTTACGCCGATCTCCCCCAGTCCAAGGACATAAAGAACCTCAACAAGCTTGCTGTGCTCAAGGTCAATGGAGGACTTGGTACTTCCATGGGTTGGTATCTGTTACTCCAGACGATTAGTACGAACTCATCGACGCTTAGGAATGACCGGTGCGAAAAGCGCACTCGAGGTCAAGGACGACATGACCTTCCTCGATCTCACTGTCCGGCAAATCGAGCACCTTAACACGACGAGCCGTGTCGACGTCCCACTCATCCTCATGACGTCATTTAACACACACGAGGACACCCTGCGTATCATCAAGAAATACGCTAATCAGCAACTGCGAATCACGACCTTCAACCAGTCAAGATACCCAAGGATCGTCAAGGAGACTCTTCTGCCTTGTCCCAAGCGCGCAGACGATGACAAGAAGAACTGGTACCCCCCGGGTCATGGTGATTTGTATAATGCTCTTCTCCACTCTGGTGTCCTGGACCAGCTTCTGTCAGAGGGCAAGGAGTACCTCTTCGTCTCCAATTCGGACAACCTGGGTGCCGTGTACGTTCATTTATCCTGCTCTTTCGTTCCTTCTGTATTTATTACTTTCGTAGCGTCGACGAAAACATCTTGCAACATATGATCGACACCCAGGCCGAGTTCCTGATGGAGGTAACGGACAAAACGAAGGCCGATATCAAGGTATGTCCCCATGCCCTCCCCTAATATTTTAGGATGCTAACCATAATCTAGGGTGGTACTCTGATCGGTAAATCACTTCCCAGGTCTTCCCTCAATCTCTAAACTCTCTTTGCAGACTATGAAGGATCTATTCGCCTTCTTGAGATTGCTCAAGTCCCATCAGAGCACGTCGAGGACTTTAAATCAATCCGAAAGTTCAAGATCTTCAACACCAACAACTTGTGGATCAACCTCAAAGGTAGGTACGCTCAAAGTTATATTGTGGCTCTCCTAATCCATGTTTCTGTTCTAGCTCTCAAGCGCGTCATGGAGACTGAGGGAATGGAGTTGGAGATCATTATCAACCCCAAGACTACCGACGATGGCCAGGCTGTTGTGCAGGTACGTCCTGAGTGATTCTCGGGCTTGTTAATACTGACGGTGTTCCTCAGCTCGAAACAGCTGCGGGTGCAGCCATCAAACACTTCAAGAACGCTCATGGCATCAACGTTCCACGCAAGCGCTTCTTGCCTGTGAAGAGCTGCTCAGATCTCCTCCTCATCAAGAGTGACATCTATTCACTTTCGCACGGCCAGCTGGTTATCAACGAACAGAGGATGTTCGAGACCACTCCCGTCATCAAGCTTGGTGATCATTTCAAGAAGGCCAGTCTTCTCATTTTGTGTGTGCATTGTTGAAGTACTCACGGCCCGCTCCAGATCCAACAATTCCAGAAGCGATTCAAGAAGATTCCTCGTATTCTCGAGCTGGATCATTTGACCGTCACTGGCGATGTATACTTCGGACGCAATGTGACACTTCGTGGGACTGTCATCGTTGTGGCCAATGAGGGTCAGAGAATTGATATTCCTGATGGTTGTATCCTGGAAAACAGTACGTTTCTTATATGACCCTGTCGTTGGAAGCTAAACTCACCAATTCACTCCACTTTAGGATTGCTGTCCGGAAACTTGAATATGATTGTATGTCAATCGCGATATTTCGCTGTCTTCTTTGCTGACAATTACGTGTTATAAACAGGAGCTATAATATTTGTTCACATTTGTGGTGCTTCGACGTAGCGGTATGAGTTTTTAGATTTGGACTTGTTTTATGAAGATAGAATAGTTAATGATACCACCAGGCGGTTACTCGCCAATTTCTCCCTTTCTCTCACTACTTGTAGTACCTCATGCGCACCAACCTTTTTGTCCGATTGTTACTTTGGGCTCGGATTGCTTCGTCGCTCATAACCATTGATTAGAAAGTACCATTCTTGCCTCGCGGCAGACATGTTTGTAACAAAGCTCTTCGGACAGGACGAATGCGCATGATTCTTGAAAGGAGATATCTGGTTGTGTCTAAAATATACAAAAATGCGCCCTCGATGGTACAAGACTACTACACTACAAGTGGACACGAATCAAAGCCAAAAAAATACCAAACGAATATCAAGAAAAGAGGGTCATAACTCCTAGAGATTCGAGGACCGAATGAATATGAAATTGAGAAATGAAACAAGCGGAATTTTACCGTCATATTCAGATTGCCCGACACCAGGCCTGGTGCGTGATGAACCGACATCAGTTCCGTGCCAAGCAGCAACGATGGAAAACTTACGGTTCTCCAAGACACACTCGTCTGGTATATCTATCCGCTGCCCCTCATTTGCGACGACTGATGGGTCTGTTTGAGGCCTCGAAGATGTACAAGGTTAGAACAGAACTCACTGATTACGGTTCCACGCAGCGTGATGTTGCGGCCGAAATATACGTTTCCAGAGATGGTCAAATGGTCAAGGTCAATGATGGTGGGGATCGTCTTGAAACGCGACTGAAAATCTCGTATCTGTCCGTCGATTTTCTCTGTCAGGAGCAAGGTCGTGAATAAATGAAGGAAAACAGACATACCTTCTTGAAGTGGTCGTCGAACTTGATGACAGGTGTCGTCCCGAACATTCTGTCTTTGTTGAGGAAAAGTCGACCATGCTCGAGCGAGTATACGTCGCTCTTTATGAGCAGTAGGTCGGAGCAGTTCTTGACTGGAAGGAACCGCGAACGAGGCACGTTGATGCCCCGCGCATTGCTGAAATGTCGGATGGCTGCACCAGCGGCCGTCTCCAGCTTTTATGCGTACGTCAAGCTTATGAGGCAGAACTGATGAGAATAGTTTTGCATACTTGGATGATTGAACGACCGTCATCGGTGACCTTGGTATTCGCGATGATCTCCAGTTCCATGCCGCCGTTGTCCATGACCTTTTTGAGAGCTAAACCAGGATTAATATGAATTATTAGATACACTGGAGATATACCTCTCAGATCGATCCATAAGTTGTTCGTGTTGAAGATCTTGAACTTACGGACTGATATCATTGATAAGGAGGGTAGACACAAGAGGTATGAATAGAGCATTGTACGGACCAGACTTGAATTCCTCAGAGTGCTCAGATGAAACTTGAGCTATCTCCAGCAGGCGAATAGTGCCGTCATAATCTGCGAAGGGATTTCATGGTTAATTAGCACAGGTATATATAAAAGGGCTAGATTTATACCTATCAAAGTTCCTCCCTATTCGACACAATTGTTGTCAGATACGCTGATTAAGGGCAAAGCACATACCTTGATGTCCGCCTTCGTCTTGTCGGTGACTTCCATAAGAAATTCGGCTTTCGTATCGATCATATGCTGCAGGATCCTGGAGTCCACGCTGTTTTAATGACACAGAATTGTCAGATGCCGCAACATCTCAAGAATAGTCATGTCGACTAACACTGCACCCAGATTGTCAGAATTCGAGACAAACAAGTATTGCTTGCCATCCTTCAGTAGGCGATCTAGCACACCAGACTGATAAAGTGCACTGTATAAATCTCCATGGCCTGGTGGGTACCAAGCTGCCTTATCATCTTTGCAGTGCTCGGGGCAAGGCAAAAGAGAATCTTTCATAATCCTTGGGTACTTTGATTGCATGAACGGCGTAATGCGCACTTGCTTGCTATCATACTTCTGTATTATGCGCAAGGTATCTTCATGGGTGTTGAAAGAAGTCATGAGGACGAGAGGAACATCGACACCATGACTCGTGTTGACATGTGCTATCTGTTGTGCGGTGAGGTCCAAAAATGTCAAGCCATTCTTGACCTCTAAGGCACTCTTTGCTCCCTGCATTCCTGTTTGAGAATTAGCTTTTGCGCAGATATTGAATAGATATCTGCATACCCATGGAAGTCCCTAGCCCGCCATTCACTTTAAGAACGGCGAGCTGCTTCAGCAACGTGATCTCATCGGTCGGTTGTGGCAACTGGTTGTATGGGATGATGTGGTCTATAGCCGGCGACTTTACCTTCTCCCAATCTCTGTGGAATGACGTCAAGGGCTGAAGAGAAGAGGGTCACGACAATACTAACAAACTCTCGTTGGCACCTGCGATGTACCTGGTTAATAGCTTGGAGAACATTTGCATCTCCACCGCAAAAGCCTATGTGTGATGAACTTTAGCGGTGGGCTGAGAGAACAAAACGCAGAACTGAACCTTCTTCGCAGCAGGATCAGACACAGTATTGACTAGCCTGCCGATTTCATTTCGCACGCTCTTGGACCTGAAACGCGTAGTGAAACGTCGAATATGGCTGGTAGCACGACGGTGAATCCGTCGCAAGGGACTAGCAGAGTCTTGGAGCAGAGACATGGTGGGGTTTACAGAAGGACACAGGTTCAGCGTTCACCAGCATGGCACAAGGGTCAAGTACTAGAGTCGATCAAGGGCCACGCTGTTCGGTCGAGGACAACCTCGAGCAACAGCCGGACTGCGGTGCCGGGCATGCTCGGTGAAGAAGAACATTCGATTCACGCAAGTTGACAACTTTCAACGTTTCTCGTAAATTGAAATTGGTGAGTCACGTGCCAGTAATGTGCAGTAATGTGCAAGACGGTAAACGCCGAACTGAGATTGAACTTGGGCAAACCTTATTGTCGAGTATCATCAGAAACTTGTGGGCCATCTTTAAGACTACCTATCCTCAAGACAGTCCGACATGGGTCAGTGCTGCCACTCCGTCTTACTGCAATCTTTGTCGTCCTGATTATTTCTCTGCCTATCCTCAGGTATCTCCCGTTCATCACGGCACAAACGCTCAGAAACCGGTGCACAACGTGCCCATTATCGCAAGAAGAGAAAGTTCGAGCTCGGCCGCCAGCCCGCCAGCACCAAACTTGGTCCTAAGCGCGTGCACACCGTTCGCGTCCGTGGAGGAAGCCTCAAATACCGCGCTCTTCGTCTCGAGACGGGCAACTTTGCATGGGCCTCTGAGAATGTCACCAAGAAGACGAGGTTAATCAGTGTCGTGAGTCCTCAATTATTGCCTGATAAATTATCCGTTCTAAGGTTTCAAAGGTCTACAACGCCTCTAACAATGAGCTTGTACGAACCAATACTCTTGTCAAGAGCGCTATCATCCAAATCGACGCCACTCCTTTCCGCCAGTGGTATGAGTCGCACGTAGGTCCCATACTAGTTGTCTGTCTTTCCACATTGCTTAACAATGAATCTAGTATGCACAACCCGTGACTAAGAAGGGCAAGTCGCAGCCGGCGCCGGCTGCTGGTGATGCCCCCGCTGAGCCCAAAAAGCTGTCGAATCATGCGCAGCGCAACCTGGACGAGAGGAAGAAGGGTCAGTTCATAACTGTCGTCGGATCGAAACCATCTTATAACTCTAATTTCAGAGGCGAAGATTGATCCTCTCTTGGAGTCTCAGTTCGCTGCTGGTCGTCTCTATGCCGCCATCTCCAGCCGACCCGGGCAGTCTGGCCGTGCTGACGGCTACGTTCTCGAGGGCAAGGAGCTGGAGGTGAGATCTAGCTATCTCTTCGTATATTGATGAATTTTCTGACATAGGGTCATATGTTAGTTCTACCTCAGGAAAATCAGGACAGGCAAGCAGAAGCACGCTCATGCTTAAACCGATTCACGTTCCTGTTGCCTGTCGCCATGAGGGGCCTGTTGGTTTCGGTATTCAAAAATATCACACATGTTTGGAGCTATAGTTTACAGCTTGACGCAATGAGATCTTTTCCTTCGCGAAACCCTCGCCACCTGTATTGTAATACCTAAGCTTGCCGACACAATAGTCAATCTTGACTTCGTTGTAGTTGACTCGAAATGCTGAATTTTCGGTTATTTCAAATAGGGCAAAATAGATCTGGGTTGGGTGCGTGACTTGTTCCATCCATAACCACCATACCCCAAACGCGATGGTCAATTCATTCTTTTATCACCAACCCACGTCTAAGCTTATGACCTTGCATCTAGCTCATCTTTTCCGTCTTCAAGACCCTCACTGATCAACAAGTCACGGTTGAGCTCAAAAATGACCTCTCCATCACAGGAGTCCTAAAATCCGTTGACCAGTCCGCGTCTACCTCTCAGTGCTGAGCCGGAAACTGATTTCTTTCTAGGTTTTTGAACATTCGTTTGGACAACATCAAAGTGTCGGATGAGGCGAGGCATCCACACATGGTGCGCCCCAAATTTGCGACGTGCTCATTAACCTTTACGCCAATTACAGATGGCTGTGAAGAACTGTTTCATTCGTGGCTCAGTGGTCCGTTATGTCCAGCTTTCCGCAGAGAATGTCGACACTCAGTTGCTCGAGGACGCGACACGAAGAGGTATCTGTCTTACGATTTCTGATACACAGCGCGACTCAAACCTCTCGGACAGAGGCAATGAGCCAAGTCAAGCGGTGACGAGCCTCTCGATGGAGGATCATTTACGTTGTACGATTATGATATGCATGGAATGTTTACTTGTGAGTTGTGTTCTCGGATTTCTATATACAGGCATCGGTCTCTGTCCGCGATCCAGGCCCTTGCGAGCCTGTAACTCGACAGGCGTAGTCAACCACTATCGCAAGGTGTCGACACGCTGACTCCAAAGTTCCAACGCAAGTGATGCATCACAGGCTAAGTTTCTGCCTCGGGATGTCGCCATACTTTGACAGTACCATCAGCGCTCGCGGTGAACATCTCGTTCGCGTCTGTAGGATGGTGTTCTGTCCATGTGATAATCTTTTGGTGTGCCTTTGGGGGTGGATTTGGAGGCAACACTTTGGCCTGTCTATGGAGGTGAGCGGGCTTGCAGAAAGATGGAGAGAACAAGACTTGCGTCGAGAAGATCCCATACCCAAATCATGCCGTTTTCGTCGCCACAAACCACACTCGCTTCGCCATGACTAAAACATGCACGACACCGGTAAGCTGTGTTTGTATGCCCGGTGAAGTCGTTAAGCATCTTGCCAGTGGTTGCGTCCATGAGACGAACATGGGAGTCAAGGGTTGTCACGAGGAGAGTCTGATTGTCTTGCGTGGGTACGACGGACGTGACAGGATCTAATAAGGGAGTATAATCTGCAGGCTCTGAGAGGGATTGGAGAAAGGAACTCACGTCCAATATAATCAGAGCGAACTTCGCCTTTGCGTAGGTCGTATGTCCGTACGTGTCCGTCGACTGAGCCTGTTATTATGGTTGTTGAACCCACATGGATGGTTTGGACGGCATCGCGTGCCTCGTCCAGAACTTGTATTGGTTGACGGTTTATAGCTCTAGTTGAACTGCATAAACGACATTCTGCGTAGCTGCGAGTGTCATAGCCGCACCGTAGGTCCCATAACCTCACTGTGGCATCAAACGATCCTAAGAACAACCTTCACATTACACGAACCCAGGCACAAAGAAACACAAAGTTACCGCTTGCAACCACCGTCGCATCTTCATTGAACTCTACCGCATATATCTTGCCCATGTGGCCAGCTATTCGTCGCGTTGTGACGCCAGTCGCGACGTCCCAGAGAAACACAGAGCGGTCGCCTCCAGACGATGCAAATTTGGCATTATCATGAGATCTGAAGGCACTCTGAATAGGCACGCCAACCCAAAGCTTATGCAGACTCACACTGAAATGGACAGCACTTCGTAGCCATGCGCAGCAAAGACCTTAATTTCCGTACCAAGGCTAGCGTTCCAGAGTCTTATTGTTCGATCTTGACCGCCAGTGAGAATGTATTTTGCTGTTCCTTTTGCATAGCGAGCGACATTCACAGGTCCCTTATGGTTGTCGAGCGATACGTGGACAGACCGAGGCAGCTGAGGGGAGGCACGAGAAAGAGCCATAGGCGCTCGCTGCAGTGACTGAACAATTGACTTTGAATTACTTACAAACCGGTGACCTATGTACTAAATCTCTACCTCACTATCTTCTATGTAAGCTTAGCAACGAATGTCGAAACGTCCATTATCCCCAGCTCCTTTGCCAACTGCAAAGCGGTTGCACACGTTTCGTCACACAGGGTCGGGAAGGGCGCCCTTGTCCTTCAATGACTCGCTCTACGATGAATTGGTGCTCTGTATCTTCGCACACCTTTCATGGATTGATCTATGCGCCGCTCAAGCCACAAGCAGGAATTGGTACCGACTGGCAGCCGACAATGAACTCTGGAGAAACTTATATCTCAAAGTCTTCGGTCGTTCGCGCCTCCGAGGCTCCAGGGGCTATGTTACGCGATCTGACGGTCGAGAAGTTAGGCCTCTTCCAGGGAGGGCAAACACAAAGCAAGAGCCTGTAAAGGATTGGAAGTGGATGTTCCGAATTAGCTCGAACTGGAAAAAGGGTATGTGTGATGTGATCTTGGGCGGTATAGCAGATATAACACTCCCTTACACCAGGTCGTTGTGCCATTGAAGAGCTCGACGGACATTCACATCCCCCGAGCCACGACTTTAGACCTGGATTGTCGGGCCAGACCCATGTTTTGCTCTCTGGATTTCTCACTATCACTGCTTCTTCCCGACCATCCCCCGTCCCGACAATCGACTTATCCACTTCCCCTACTACCAACCACAAATTGACATGCGAGTCCAGGATTGGAGGGGCACCATTTCAAATAGCAGCACTTGCCATTGACCAGTCTCCGCCACCGCTAGGGCATTTGCGACTATCCGCCTTCTTTTCCACGGGGGAATTCACCGTCTTCTCAATCAACCCCACAGACATTTCTGCTTCGGTCCGGAAGCTCACCTACATCCCTAGTCGAGGACGGCCTAGAAACTCACCCATAATCCAAGCGGTATATCACCATCCCCTGCTCATCACGCTGTCTCAGAACTTCAGCCTCTCACTATACGATCTATCTGGGGACAGTGCGAAGCACACGCAGACCCTAACATCTTTTACATCCTTTCCCCCAACCTCCCTAGTGCTATCTGCGCCATCTTCTACGACATATAAGCTTGTTCTTGCATATACAATCCCCATCTACCCGGCACATTGGTCTGTCGGCGCTACAGAACTCATCATATTGGGCCCTAGGTCTTCAGCAAGCCCTTCTAATCCCCTTGTACCCCCCTCATTACTCTCTGACGCCCTTCAGTCCCCTGGAGAACCCATGTGTGTTTTCTCAACGCGTACAACCCGTGCCCTGGATATCCCTCCAGGATGGATTGATGAAGAAAAGCTGCGTTCCATGCGTGAGCAATGGGGTAGAAAGGTATCCCAGGTCACGGACACGCAAACGGATGGAAAATGGGTTGTGCTCGCACCAGCCGAAGCAATCCCATCTTTAATGTCTTCAACCGCGTTCTCGTCGACTCCCGAGACCATCAACACCCAGGATGCGTCGTTCCTTGACTCGTCTACTGTCTTACAACTCTACCGCCTCTACCTCCCCCCATCAAACTCGATCGCGTCCTCTCCTCCCAAATTAACGTTCGTGCGGAGCTTGCATGGTCAAACCGGCCCTGTCGCTTCGCTCGCCCTCGCTGATGGTCGGTGTGTCAGTCTCGGGTTAAACGGCAGTCTGTGGGTGTGGGACCTAGAGGCTGGCACAGGAGCCGAAGTATCTGAATTTAGCTCTGGACGAACTGCGAATAGTTGCTCGGCGAAGCGTACTGTCGCCTTTGACGAAAGGAGAATTGTTACGACAGAGGGGAGTCGGGTGGTCACACGGAGGTTCGATATCTGAGATGATTGCCTGTTTTCCGGACATGCAACTTAAAAGGTTTAAATATGAACAACATGTATGTTTGTGTTCTCGCTGGCGAATACTCTTTTGATGATGCAGTTCATAGACGTCCTTCTCGAACTACTTATCGTCTAACTGCCTGTTGTTTTTATGCTAGCTTCCATTCACTCGCTCTATCTCAGGCCTTGCGTAGATCGGCCTCTCATTAGATGAATGCTATGAATGTCGTCACCGAGCCTATTCCAACGCATCTCTACATGATCTGCTTTAGGTCGATTTTGCCGCCGTAGCCCCCCATAAATCCTTACTCAATCACCGCGTGATCGCTCCTTGGGACACGGCGCTCTTCGGCAAATCCTCTGCACGGCCTTCAGTAAGCTCCAATATGGGTCATACCCATCTATTCTGCCCTATCGAAAGCATATCGGAAAGCTCGCGGATCGACCCGCCGGCGTAGGATGAAGCCAACGAGAACAGAGGGATCCCCAATAAAAGGCTCCTCTATGGACAGTCTTTTGTTTCTGTAACACCTGAGCGCTATTGCCTCAACGCCTATCCACCGATTGCTCAGGCGCTTTTCGCGAACTATCGACTTTTGCGACACCCTAAGCTATGGATATAAACTTTATCAGCGAGGCTGGCCCTGATGTAGACCAGCCGCGGTGGATCATTGGCCAGACACTGCGCTTTATCTCTGGCCAATTTGCCGGGCAAGACATTCGTGTGGAACTTCAAGAACTGCAAAAGGCGGAACTCGGCCGCAAGTGCGCGATCTCCATATTCTCGCAACAGTGCTTCTAATACAATATCTAGATATGCAAAGGTCGATCGGCGCCCTCTTGACCCTCCCCCTGTCGTTCTCCTCCGTCTATTCCGCGTGTACGATGCTGACACCGCCGGACAACGTGAGGAAGAGATTAGTGATTACAGGTAAACCTCCCGTTTTATTCGCTACACTCAACTCTATGTTCAACTTTCATATGTTCAGGGATATCCAGAATACTGGCATTATTTGCATGGTGGATTTATTTCCCGTTCCAGAAGGCATCTTGAGTGACATCTCACTCGTGTCACCACCCGCCTCTGACATCCCGGATCCCTACAGTCCACGAGATCTGCAACAATACGTGGAGCAGTTTACCTTCTTTCCCTTACACCCGTTCGCGAGCCACGTTCCTACAGAAGGGTCGGACTGTTCATTTCCAACACTCCCTCGTCAGAGTCTACTCTCTTGTGTCCCCCCTGAGCCACCGCAAGATATTGTGTATCGCTTGGGAAACCATTTTATCACCGAGTCCTCGAAAGTTACACCGGCTTTGGTTGGGGAGAGGTTTGTCGAGCCGGTGCTGGTTGATTATCAGGGCAAGAAAGTGCTAGTATTCGTTTTCGGTGTATGTTTCCTTTTTACACATAAGAAAACACCGAAGAGCTTACCTGGACAGGACCTCGCGGTACAGCGGGAGGGAAGTTTCATTCTTCGGTATCGAGTTTTCGACATTTTTTCGGTTCCTTTTCCGGGCACGAATTGTCCCGTGCAAACGGAACTCTACGGAGGTCCGTTCAAGGTATACTCCACCAGGGACTTCCCAGGACTTCCAGCGTCCACTGAATTGACGAGAGTGTGTTGCCATCGATGGCCCGTCGGCATCTTTTACTGAAGCGTTATTCACAGAGCATGTCGCGATACGGTATTCGTCTCACAACGCGGGATATGGAAAGGATTTCTCAGAAACGACGTAAATCTGATATAGCGAAGGACGAGAGATAGGACCTGTTGTGGCTGTTATTTCTAGGATTAGTGAATGATAAGATAAGATCAGTGTGATAAACAGCTGTCCAAGTTGGATTTCGGGAAGAGCGCCATGTCGCAACAAACGGACCCGGCCCTCCTTGCCAGGGTACGATCTATTAATGACTCTTTTACAGGGCAAAAGCTGCGTTTGATGGGACGGTGAGTCCAGTATCGATGCTCAGGAAGGCAAATCCCTATCATCCTCTCTAGCCTTCTTTCTTATGACAGTACCACTGGTTTGATGTTGCTGCTTGAGGGAAACCATGCAATACTCGTGGATGTCACACTTTGTGTAGACCACTGGTCCGGCAGCTGGGTCCGAGACCATCTCAGTACGATCAGGGTCCTTGGGCACCTCGAGGCATCTCCTGTACGTATATTCCAGCATGGAATATGTTGTTGATCAGAAGGTCATTCATTCATCACCGAAGGAGGAACTTCCAATCCCGACTATGCCGACGTACGCTGCCACTCCTGCCCTCGACCCCAAACTCGTGATTCGCGCTCTTCTTGTGGAACGAGCTCCGGACATAGACATGGATTTGTGGAACATGGCTATCGAAGAGAGAGAAAGATCAATATAAGTTAAAACTCAGGGAGTTGTGTGGCAGGTACTACTACTTAGTGGCGAAACGAGAGGTTTCCGATGTTTCCGCGGGGTAACACGGTTCAACCCCGCGTTCTGGTTGGCGGAGACGGGTGTCCCACAGTTGCCCGAATGGATTGTATACCTGTAGTAGGATGGCTAGAAAGCTTGAGCTACATAGAGGAATTGGACCCATTGCGGGATGATTGACCGGGATCGGGCACGCGTTGCAGATCTGAGATAAGATGGTGCCGCATGCCAAGTAATCTGATGAAAGACACCTGAACTGTGAACACAACATGAGGCAAATGAGGAAAACAAAAATCCGAGCAGTCAAAAGGCGAGTAACTGTATACACAGCTCTGCTGTTGTAGTACACAGAGAGGGCCTACAAAAGACGAGAAAGGAACAAACGGAGGCATCTGTGATCGTGGTTCCCACGGAACAGCCGATGCGAGCTCGGACGGAAATGGAAATATATGACATGACTGCAGAGGCCATGCTTTGGCGCAAGGCGTTTCCTTCTTTATAACCCTACAGCAATCCTATCAAAGCGATATCGTTCTCTTCATCTTCAGTCCCATCCATCGTCCAGTTCCTGCAAGGCCTGGTATTGTATTCCATCCACGAGCCTCAACACACGAATCGGTGTTCATCGTGCCCTACCATGTATCACAGCACTGTAGCCTCGTCATCCCGTCCCACGACACACGACCCATGGGGCCTGCCCACCGCTCACTTTTCCTTCCCAATATCTGACCTCCGTTCCACGCCTCCACGGCCGACCGTTGCGCCCCCAACAACTCTTCCTCCACACACCGTTACATTACCACTCAGCGCTGGTCCCTGCATCGATCTGACGACTTCAAAATACTCTACCTCGGTTCAGTTGTGGAATGAGATAGAGCCTGGCGTGTGGTATGATGGCACCAACCGTGTTCTGTCCGCTGCCTATCCTCCTGTTCAGGACTTCCTCACAACTGCACGCCATCACTTGAGTCTGCCTGTACCGCCGTCAGATCTTATATTCGTCATTGCAGCACTCGATGTCTTCTACAATAGGAATGACCCCGTACACTGGATGTTTTGGAGTGACGAGAAGAAATATCAAACAGCTAGGGTGGTGAATCGCATCGCTCGTACGTGCCTTCCTTCTCGATACCAAGTTTTAGTGCTAATTCATTAATGTCCTAGTCCGCTCTCCACAACTCATCCGTTCTAAAGTTGCATGGAATGGCATTTCCGAATATCTCTTTATCCTATCCGGGCTTCATGGTTCTTCATCACTTCCAACCGACAAGGAGTGGTACCAAATTCTAAACCCCTCCAAGGCCCCACCGCCGCCGATGAACCTCAGAAAACGAAAGATTCAACCGGTGGAACAGACTGAGTTACTCGAGACTCCAGAAGAAGAGTATGGTTCGGAGGTTGGGGAATCTCGCCCGAAACGATCCAAGACAAGGTCGACGCGGCATGTCAGATCAAGAAAATATGTGACCCCAGAGCCCGCAAAACTTAACTCCAGCGACACTACCACTTCAGAAGCCTCTCCTGCATCGACAACAGTCTCGCTCCTCACTGAGGACCAGGACATGCTCTCTACCGTCTCTCCATTTAGCGCTGCATCACAGGAGCAGACTACCCTTTCGACCGAAAGTCCCCTCATCCCGCAAGTTAAACCCTCCCGTCAGAGATCCAAAGTGCTCCAATCATCTTCCACACCTGGTCCGTCAGCGCTACCCCGAGCCGCTTCACCCAGCCCGGTGTCGGCCCTTATCACACCCACATTATCACACACCCGCAACAGATCCACCTCGCAGGCCTCGTCACAGACGCTCGTGTCCGCTGATGCACGGCGATCTGTATCAGTCTTATCCAATATCACCGCCGTTGAGGTGGGCGGGGGAGCGGACGAGGCGATCAAAGCCGATAAGGCTGCGTCTGACTCCGAGGAGGCTGATGGAAAGGCAGAGAAAAAGTCGGCATCTGGCATGGTCACTCGTGGGCGTGCCAACAAGGCGCGCAGCACCGTCGATCAGGGTAAAAGCGCCAATCGGCCGACCAGACCTCGTGCTAAAAGAAGAGCTGCGAAATGAATGCGGGGAAGACGTTGCAAGAAAAGAATCGTGTGTATTTTTATTGTATCTTCTTGATTTTGGATATGGAGGGCGGGATACGGAATTGTTGGAGATGGTCTCTTTCCCATTTGGATTGGGTCCCATTCTGTTATGTTCGGTAGTCCTCCATCTCTCGGTTCCAATATTCGTTCCTGTTGTACATTCGATGTATTACAATCTCTGGACCCTCCTTGACACGGACCGATCATTCCTTCTACCGACGCGTCGCGTCGCGTTCCGAGGAAATTGCAACGTGACCAATCACGTGGATGTGATCGTTGGCGAAATTCTGTCACGAGTTGAGCTTCCGCGAACGTTGGAAGTTTTCCATGCCAGCCTCAAGGTCTTCGCGTCCATCTTCTAATCCAGGGAGTCAGAGATGACCAGCAGCCGCATCTCTGATTTGAATGGATTCCCTCAACTGGCCCTGTATGAGAGAGTCGGAGTGCCACGGTGACATGTGTATGACATGTTGACGCGTTCTATACATCATGTCCACTACGGTGCACGAGCGTGATCAGGTAGGATTTCAACGTAAAGGTTGCTTGCGGAAGGCAAAATCGAAGCAAAAGTGCGGAAATCAGTGAATTTGCTTACGTAAATCGATGGTTCTGACGAGCCAAGTCGCA
>JABCKH010007645.1:0-67168 GCA_018851285.1 Lyophyllum semitale | reverse complement strand
GTGGCAAGTCCAGGCTGTTTAGGCCCCGTCCTTCGACTTCTTTCTCTGCGATCACTGGAACTGTCCGTAACGATGGAGTCCTTCCTACTTCGGGGAATCGTCGCTCTTCCGGAGCTACACACCCTCGTCATAGACATGTTAAATTCTTCTCCCTTACAACCCGATGACGGTGATATCATACTAGTTGGTACAAAGCTTCAGACACTCCGGATCGCTGGTCTTGCTTCATCGGTCACTTCCTATTTTACACGCATGCAAGGCGGGTGCTTGGAAGAGCTCGCGATCAAATATCACCTGGATTCCGACACGCTCCCATCCCACTTACACTTGGATTGGAAGAGCTGTTTATCAGTCTCGTGCCAGTGGGCGTCTACTTTGCGCTCGCTTGTACTGGGGATAAGCGGAATCCAAGTCAGGCATTTGGCGACTTCCTCTGAGTTCTTCCTCAGCCTGTCCGAACTTGGCAGATTGGAACGTCTCCAGTTCGAACGATGTGCATTGTCAACAGACCAGTGCAAACAACTTGCCGCGAAAATCCCCAAGATAAAGGAGCTGCGGATCCACCTCGTGACTGGGCCTGTAGTGAATGGCGAGCGTGAACCAGTATCATTGTCTTTTTTCCGCCCATTCGCTCAATGTTGTCAGTATGTCACACTGCTGCAAATTGGTCTCCACAAGTTTGTCGTACCTCGGAGTACTCCGGATGATAGTCATACCAGTACACATAACCTGAAAACCTTAATCATCGACAGCAGGACGGTCTATGTGTCTCTGAACGTGCGCAATACGTCGCAGGTTGTGCGATATCTGGACCACCTATTTCCTCACCTACAAATGGTCCGGTCCAGTAGCAAATCTGAAAGCGAAAGGTTTTGGAAACATGTACATGACATCATAAAGATGTTCCAAGGTGCGAGGCAGGACGAAAGACGAAGGGTACTTGACCAATTCCGACGACACCATGCACAGACGATTTTGATTTGATTGTATTAATTTAGAGGACACGGTATAAATTTTGTGATTTGGGCAGTTCTTCAGCCAGTAACAGTTTCGGGAGAAGTGTCGACATTACGGATACCAGGAGGGACGGGAGGAGCGTCTTTCGCAGGTAGTTTGATGCTAAAGTCCAGGGGATTAATCGGGTTCTTAAATATTGCACGTAGTCTATTTCATTGGATCAGTAAATTATTGAAGCCCGATTGACCACGACAGAATACGTACTTGGATTGAGATGGAAAGCTGAAAGATGGACATTGGATGATGATTATCAATGGTAGAGTTTGTTGATAAATCACGTGCACGCCGTAGGTACTACATCAACTCCACTTGTTTACTTCAGCCCCAACCGAGCCCCGCCCTTCAACATTCCCCTCGCACGCGCTCCATCTCCCCCACCGCTTTCACCCCCTCCATCTACTCTCCCCTCCTCCATCTCCTCCCCCACGCTCCACCCTTCCACCCGCCGTACCCTCCTTCCTCACATCCAGACACCGCCGCCTCCACTCCCGCAACCTTTCCGTCTTCTTCCCGCGCAGCGCCTCCCTCCCCTAATCCGCCATCTCCGAGGACGACGGCACCCAAGAGCTCCAGTGCCCACGCGCCTTCCACCCCCCTCGGCACTGGCTTCACCCGCCGGACGCCCCTGACCCAGTCTGCCCGCCAGGGCCACGAACACGAGCAATCCATGTCGCACAACCTCGAAAAACGGGCATGGGGGCGTTCCGGCCGCATACGCCTGTCACTGCTACCACCACCGCGATTGAGAATGGAAATGGAAATGGCGACAGGAGGGCGAGCACCCGGTTCATTTCTGTGATCACGTTATCATGCAGGGGACGAGGATCAGGATCAGGATGTGGGGGATTATCGGGTGCGTTCTTTCCTTTCTGTTTTCTTCCACATTTCGCGCTGAAAATGGGTATATGGTAGAATCGAGTTTTTCCCCGGTCGTCATGGCGTGCATAACGGTGGTGTGTGATAACTGTAACTTACGAGGCTGCTTCATGGTGAGTTTTTTCTCCTTTCCTTCGTCCTTCCTCTCCTCTCCCCTCTACTCCGAACCAATATTAACGAACACCCCTTGGTGACAGGCAGAATCGGGATCCCGTGTGTCTGGTCCGGCGCCGGCTTTGTACTCGGGAGGGTTCTCACGAACCCGTACGTCGCTGCTCCGCTCGGATGTGCTCGTTCCCAGGTACGACCTTTTCTCCACTCCTGCTAATACGGAATACTGAATGACGGCAATGGTGATTGTGATTGTAGAGTGCACCACTACACTGCCGAGCTGCTCCTCGCGGCCTTCATCCGCTGCTGTGATGTTCGGCGTTGCCGTGTAGGGCGTGCGGCGGAGGTGAGTCTTCTTCCTTTTATACGTACAGACAGGATAAGCTGACCCTGACTTCGTGTTAAAGATGTTGTTAAGATCGAGCGGCATGCGCACGTGCTGGTGCTGGATATCTGGCAGCTCGGCCCTTCTGCTGCGGGAGGTGGGGTGGGGGCGGGAGAGGGGAAGGAAGGGAAGTGGTCATTGTTGACGCGTTGTTGACGCGTTGTTTGGTGGTGGTTGGTTGATCAACACAGACTTCAGTCTTCCCGATTCGTGTACTAGTACATAATCGAAACGTTGGCCGGATCGTTTGCGCTGTCTTTCTGTGGTCATCGAGCTTCAAGAGGAGTCGAGGAAGAGCTTCGGTGAGAAGTAATATCTCGCGGGTCCTTATCTCCAGCTTTTCGTTGTTGTCTAGTGACGTCTGATGCCCTCCTTTTATGTTCCGTACAATAAACTCCGTGTGTGGCGACTGGCATTATTGTGATCGTGGTGCCATTGCCTATCCATGTTGTCTCTATCATGTCTTCGCTGCGAGCCACAATGGTCAAACAGCCCGGTTCGAAGACCTTCCCCTCGATTCCTTCGTGTCTGGTGGCCTTTGGCCTCTCTGCAATGTGCATGATGTGAAGACGCGTTGTTGGACTTGTTGATCGACACGCATACAGAACAGCTCCGGTGAGTAGGTTCCTTATCTCCGAGTTGTCTCCGGGCCTTTGTTAACGTTGTTTGTTCAGGTTTCTGCTCATTGTATTGGCTTACTTCCCTTGGTGACGCACTCAACTGCTTTATCCGACAATGAACTTCTTGTGATTTGTGCAACAACGTGCGGAACTCTTTCGCTCAGCAAGTGAAAATTAACATCTATTGCCGTGCCTTTGCCTCTCCGGATGTCCTCGATCCAAGCCTGGAGTACTAGTGGTATCCATTCGGCCAATTGTTGTGGCGGGAACCAACGTTGTGGAGACCCCAATGTCGACAGCTCGCATCCTGATGAGGCCAGCGTTGTTCGATGCCTTATACATTGTGTTGGCTTCTTGGCGGGGTGTCGATGGGGAAGAACACATTAGTTCGGCCAACTCGTTGCTGCGTTTCGAACCTTTTGTCTTGTCGACAGCTAGCATCACGCCAAACGTCGACGTTGTTTGACGCCCTCTTCATTGTGTCGGCTTCTTGGCGCAAGGGTTGTTAGGGAGGAACAGCTATAAATCGTGAGCAGCGTATAAAACCTGAATAGGAAACTTCAGATCCCTCACCCCATTCTCTATGTACCGAGCATCTCAGGTGTGTTATCCCTCCCATCTCACTCATTCCATTCCGACTAATCGAGACAACTTGAATCGCACAGTCTACAAACCCGGCGTCACAGAGTCGTAGGGATCACTTACCCATAATTCCTTCCTCGGCCCCGCGCTCCAGAGCTTCCCTTGGCTCGCATCGACTTCAGTAGGGGTCGGGGAGGGGAATCCCAAGTTCACCCCAATTCATTCCGACTGAACGAGACAACCACACAGTCTACAAACCCGGCGCCACGGAGTCGTAGGGATCACTTACCCATAATTCCTTCTTCGGCCCCTCGTGTGCGCGCTCCACGGCCTCTCTTGACTCGCACCGACTTCAGAAGCGGAGGCACCGATGGCGATACCAGCGAACGCCCGGATTGGTGCTCGCCCCTCTCAGTGTCTATAGACATGCCCTTCGGAGAAATGGGGTTCGAGGAACGGACCGTCGTGCAAAGGAGAGGACATGTGAATACTCTCCCGGCTGAGATCATGGAATTGGTCTTCATAGAATGTCTCCCTGCGCGGTGGCGTCCTAATTTTCATCGCTCTTTGGCTCCGATGCTCCTCAGCCAGGTGTGCAGATACTGGAGGACTGTGGCCCTCTCGCGACCCGTGCTATGGGCGAATCTTGGGATTTCTGATTGGGCTTTGGTATACACACAGGATGTTGTTTCTGAATTTTTTGGAGAACAATCTTACTACGAAAATAGATGGCCCCTAGTTGAACTCTGGCTTCGACGGTCCGGAGACTTCCCTCTCACTCTCAATCTCTGGGATACCACGCTATCCCGCCGCGAGGTGGTCCCGATTTTTGCAAATTCCCACCGTTGGCATACACTCCTGTTGACGCTTGACGCAGCTACGGGACCGAATTTCATGGCATTGAGTGGACTTAATGTTCTACTACTACGGAGCATCGAACTCCGCATTGAAAACGGCTATCGATGCGACATCAGTGGGCTTCGTTCCGTACTACTGTCGTTTCCATCCCTCGAGGATCTGATGACAGAGTCTCCGAGTCTAAGGCTTGGGAGCTTAACAAGCCACACTTGGCCCAATCTTCGCAAGTTGACGCTCAGGGACGTCAGGGAAGACGTGCCATTGCAAGGCTCTATCGTGAGCCACTACCTTGCGATGATTTCTAGATGTCCTGCGTTGGAGGAGTTCGCAATTTTTTGCACTTCAAGGGACTACGTTTATCATCGATCTTCTAGAACGCTACAATCGACAATCATCCATCCTCGTCTCCGCGTCCTTTCAATCATGGGATTTTCTCCTTATGAATACTTACTGGATCATCTCACCCTTCCGGCGTTGGTGCACCTTGAAACCCGGTCGTCTTTTTTCCCGGTACTCCGCGAGTTTGCTTCTCGGTCCCGGTGTAAGCTCCAAACCCTCAAAATCGATTACGGTCCGCAGTTGGATTCTCAACGCCGAGACCTTATGATCGTTCCAAGTTATCTCTACCTCCACCGCCCGGCATTTCAATCCATCACTGATTTATGTCTCAAAACAACCGTGACGGATGTTTTCGTATCCTCCCTGACTTGGAATCCATTGCGTGAAGGGAACTTTTTTCCACAGCTTCAGAAGCTGCAGCTCCGATATTGTTTTACGACGGACGGTATACTTGAGCGGATGATCGCATCGCGTTATCGTTCGAACCCCCGCGGGACATCGGCTCGGTTCCTAGATTCCGTCTGGGTGGGATGGCTTGGCGAAGCGAACCTCGATGCTCATAGGATTGATTTGGCCATCTTTAACGACGTTAAAGAACAAGGACTTGATGATTTCGGGTGGAACATTACTATCCTAAAACCGGAATATTTAGCCTACTTAAAGGATGGTGTCATTCCTATACAACCCTGACTCAGCGATGCGCGAGCATTCAGCTCGTGAAAATGGCCGGAGGCAAGACTCTGGCGATCTGAGGGTGGATGTAGGACGACGGACAGCTTTGTGTGACATCGGATAGATTCGAGGTCCCTGATTTCCCGTCGCATGCTCACGATATTGCTAGTATGCTGAGCTGTCGACTCAGATAGTGCGTGATTGACAGTGGAAGATGTAACGAACTCACCAAATGCCAAAAATGAGCTGCTGGTGATGGAATGTTCTGTTCCGTCGTAACGCCAGGAGATTCTTGGTCAGATATCACAAGATCCTTCGCAACTCTGGTCATGTAAATGTCTTCTCGTCGTCTCAGCACTGGTCCAGAATTTTTTGCATTTTCGATTCGACTCGACATGAATTTCCGAAAACTCTGTAAGCAGTCCAAATTCTTGCAATCATATCGACAATCTCAATAGTGATGCATATGGAAGGTGCTAAGGTTGTGCTACGGTAGTTAAAAGTAGTATGCTTCCACAACGTCGTTCCTGGCGTCGCAGATGACTCATTACTGGGCCTGGCGCGTTACCCGGTCACATGCAGTGGTTGCAGATTCTCTACCACACGACACCCCTGCTGCATGGCGTTCAAGTGAGTCATTTTCTCAGTTCAAGTCGGCACTATTCACACCATTCATACTGAACGCCGCAGAGTCTTGCATGGCTGACACGGGTATCATGCGGGCTCCTGATACAAAGCAGATATAGCTGTCAAGAACCCTACTCGGAATACTCAAGCCAAACATGCGTTACGCTACGCTATCGGCTCTTTTGCTGGCCAGCCTAGCCTCGGGACAACGTATGTTCATATAACGATTCCCTTTCTCAATGTCGGCCTAAAACGATGACCCCCAGTCGTTCCAAAGGGTTTTGAAGCTCTTCCTCTTGGATCTACACTTCCCAGTGGATGGTTAGCATCACAACTGCAGCTACAAGTCAATGGTCTCGCCGGCCACCAGCACGAATTCTACAATTATGTTTCACAGACTACCTGGCTAGGCGGGAGCTCGACGTACTCCGATCTTGAAGAGGCGGGGAGCTATTGGTTCAACGGCATTGTGGGGACTGGGGTTGTCGGAAACTCAGCTACGTTGAAGGCGAAGGCGCAGAGCTTCCTAAACTATGTGATTAGCCATCAGGACTCGACAGGGTGGTTGGGCCCAGAGGTCGGGACGACGAAGTCACGATATCTGTGGGGCAGGTATCCGTTTTTAGTAAGTAATTTTAACCCGCTACTGAGCCAAGATTGAGCCGTCTTTCTAGCTTGGGGTCATGCAGATGGTAGAAGCCAACCCAAACATCACCGCTCAAGTTGTGCCTGCACTGCATAAATTTGTTGCGCTTGCCAACAGCATGATTATCAACAATCAAGGACTAGAAGTATGGACGCAAGCGCGATGGGCCGAGTTTGGCATCACTTTGCAGTGGTATGTGGTTGGTTTGAAGTATATCCGATGTGATCTCAATAGCGCCTTGTCGCGCAGGTTATACGACTACCACCCCAATGGCAATCAGGCGCTTCTCCTTGATACCATGCGGCGGCTAAAAGCGACTGGCTTTGAGTGGGACAAGATTTTTTCTGATCAGGTTCGGTCTCTCGTTCTCATTTCTATCACAAAAACAATAACTCGGATAATTCCAACACAACAGTACTTCCCGAAAACTCGAACTGAGTTTCTCGCGATTCCATTCAACAATGCCCTTGTTTGGCATGGTGTCAATATCGCCCAAGGCCTCAAGGCGGGTGCAGTTGCGTATCGTTTCACCAATAATACGGCAGGTACGCATAGGTTAATACGGCAAGAGCCTTTGTGACTGAAAGGAATTTAGATGTCGACGCAGCAAGCTCGGGCTGGGATCGCCTGTTCCAGTACCACGGGCGTCCGTCTGGGATCTTCAGTGCCGATGAATTCTTGGCAGGATTGGCTGCTACGCGTGGGTACGTTTCCATCGTCGCCGTTTCTAGATGTGGATTTGTTAATATCGACTATTGATTATAGTGCAGAGTTGTGTATGGTTGTGGTACGTACTCATGAACTTGACGTGAAAAACTTACGTTGACCATCCGGATAATGTAGGAGCTCATGTACTCGTTAGTAAAATAATTCGCCGCGTCTCCCGGTCCTTACTAACCTTTTTCAACAGAGGGACATACTTGTTCCAGATCACCGGAGACAACAAGTTTGCCGATCGCGTATGTCTACGCCTCAGATCTGTAATCCGTGACACTGACTTCAGTGACAGATTGAGAGGGTTGCGTACAACGCTCTGCCCGCAACGTTAACAGCCAGTGAGTAAAACTGTTGTAGCAGAGCAATAAGTGCTAAGCCTGAAAAGATATGTGGTCGAGACAATACCTGCAGCAACAGAATCAGGTTGCGGCGAAGAACATGAACCCGTATGTTTCTCTCCAGCACTTCATTCCACGTGCAAGAACTCAATCTGATGCGCTCGCAGTAATCCTTTCCCTGGTGATGGGTAAGTAATCTATCACTGAAAGTTCGGCAAACGAGGTAACCAATGTATCACAAAGTCCCTATTCCAACGTCTTCGGGCTTGAGCCGAATTACCCGTAAGAGATATCCATGTAACGGCCCTTTTCTTAACCCTCACATGGCGATAGTTGCTGCACAGTTAACTTCGCTCAAGGCTGGGCCAAGTTTGTCTCGAATGCATTCATGACAGTTGGTGGCCAATACCTCGTCCAGGTGTACTTGGGTCCATTTAGTGTTAAGACAACGCTGGCGGGAGGTAGGAGTTCGTCTTCTGCCTTCACTGTACGCTGACAAACGGAAAACTGCAGGGAACAATGTTGCTGTACAGGTCGACACCGCGTATCCGTTCAGCGACACGCTTACCACGACGATTACGGCGGATAAGCCTTTCCCGTACTTCGTACGTATTCCTTCTTGGGTGGTTGGCGGCACGCTTGCAGTTGTCGGTGGCGCGAAGATAAATGTAGCTGCACCTATACAATACGTCCAAATCCCAGCCGGAAAGACCACGTTCGTATTGCAACTGCCCGCCCAGATCACCACAGGTTCCTAGCTTTCTCCACACACACGATAGAATCAGACCTCTCTAACCTCACAATATCTCGGGCAGAATCTCGGCCTAACGGTGCAATTGCTGTCCATCGCGGGCCTCTCAACTACGCCTTCGACATCGCCCGGAGACAGACCGTCCTCAGCACCAACTCCGGGAACGCAAACGCCGTCGATCTTCAATACGACGCGACAGAGCCGTGGCAATACGCCATCGACCCAGCTACATTTGTTTTCAATAACAAGGGCGTTAACGGGGCGCTCCCGTCGCCGATCTTCGACTATGGGATGTCGCCGCTGAGCATTACGGTCAGGGCGTGCTTGATCCCCTGGGCGACGGGGGGCGATACGTTCGCTTCTGAACCGCCCACGGGCCAGGCGTGTCAAGCGCAGAATCAGAGGACTATTACGTTGTGGCCGTATGGGGTGCGTGGTTCTTAGCTGTTCCTTGTTCTTGTTCTGTAGGCTAATGAGTTTTGGCAGGCGACGAGGCTTAGGATCGGAGAGTTCCCTACCTATACGTCTTTCTGACCTTGTTGATAATATAATCTAAGCACAATGCTAACTTCACGTATAGCACTTGAAATGATATAGAGAAGTCTAAAGATCATACATAGTTGTGGATTAAACTGTATGGAAGCGCCGAGGGCTCTCATCGTGGTTAGTCGGACCAAGTTTTTCTACTTGTGTAAGTGGTGAATTCGAAAAGAATATCAGTGCCTTTGATGGCCGTCTATATATATAGCTTGGACTGTTCCACCCACCAGCAGCTTACGCTCTCAACGTTAACCATCACTCGAAGAACCTTGGACGGACCAGGAGTAGTTACCTGAAGTGGTACAGCCTGATTATAATTAGAGCCTCCTCTACATTACTAGTTGTAAGCCTTATCTCTGTCACGAATCCTCGGACAGGCAATGAACACCATTACCATGGCTCTAATAGAATAGCCCGCTGTGCCGCGCTTCGACATGCCCCGGGCCCCGTCTCTCCCTCACCACCAAACGCCAGCGCCAGCCAACAACGCAAACGCTCCTTCACCGCCTTCGGCCCCTCCACCCATTACTTCCTTCACCTCTTCCTCTCCCCAACCCCAGCCCGCCTCCATCTTTTCCCCCACGCTCCACACCTTCACCCCCGCCGTACCCTCCTTACCCATAACCGTGGCCGCACGCAGTATTGTATTAGCCGACGCCGACCCACCACTACAAGCCCGCTGTTTAGAATGAAAGCAGTGACCGCCTTGAAGCACCCGTTCCATTCCCGTTTCTACCCGATCCTGGGGGACAAGGATGAGGATGAGTGCATTGTTGGGTGCGTTCTTTCCTTCCATTTTTCTTTCCACATTTCGCGCTGAAACTGGGTATGGTAGGACCGAGGTTTTTTCCTGGTCGTCCCGGCGTGCATGACCCTGCTTTCGTTCGCTCACGGACATGGCGTTGGTGTATGATAACTATTCGAGGCTGCTCGTTGGTGAGTTTTTTCTCCTTTCCTTCCCCCCGAACCGACTGACGAGCCCCCTAGGTACGGGCGACAGAATCGGGATCCCGCGCGCCTGGTCCAGCTCCGGCTCTGCCTTTGAAACTCAGGAGTGTTTTCACGAACACGTACGTTGCTGCTCCGCTCGAGTGTATGGGCGCTGTGCTCGGCGTGGTTGTGTTCGTTCCCAGGTACGGCCTTTTTCTTCCCTCCTTCTGCTAATGTAGAGCGCTGAATGATGGTAATAGAGATTGTGATTGTAGGGTGCACCACCACACAGTCGATATACTCCTCATCGCTAGGGCCTGAGAGCGAGCACCGCACCCGCATCGGCACGAGAAGCCTCCGTTCCATTTCCGTGACCACGTCATCATCCCGAGGATGGGTGCGTTTATTCCTTCCTTTTTTCTTCTAAGTTTCGCGCTGAAAATGTATATGGCAGAGTCGCGTTTTGTACCGGTCGTCCTGGCGTGCATTACTGCCCTCGCTCCTCGGTCACTGGTGCATGATAAACATATGAGGCTGCTCGCTGGTGAGATTTTTTTCTTTCCTTGCCCCCCCTCGCCCCCCCCCTCCCCTCCTGACAATTCCCATATAGTGATAGGCAACAGGATCGGGATCCCGCGCGCCTGGTCTAGCTAGGAACCTCTGGGCTGTGCTGTAGGATAGAGTTCTTGATCGTCCCGGCATGCATGAGCTGCTCTCGTCGCCCCTTGGTCACGGCGCTGGTGTATGATAACCATACAAGGCTGTCCACTGGTGACTGGTGAGTCTTCTCCTTCCTTTGCCCCCTTGCCCCTCCCTCTTCCCTCCTCTACCCCGACCCTGACCCTGACTGACGAGCCCCCCATAGTGACAGGCAACAGAATCGAGATCACGCATGCTTAGTCCGGCTAGTACGACCTTTTCTCCCCTCTTGCTAATACGGAACACTGAATGATAATAATGGTGATTGTGATTGTAGGGTGCATCACCACATAGCCGACATACTCCTCATCGCTACTGTACGTTCGCGCTAGCGTTGGGGCGTGCAGAGGTGGATTCCCTTCCTTGCGTACATATAGGCATGGGATAAGCTAACCCTAACTTGATGTGTGTTGAAGATTGAGCGGCATCCGCATATGCTGGCGCCGCATATCTGGCAGCTTGGCCCCTCCGATGTGGGGGTGGGGGCGAGAGAGGGAAGGGGAAGGGGAGGAGGGAAAGTGGTCATTGTTGACGCGTTGTTTACGCGTTGTTTGGTGGTAGTTGGTTGATCAACATGCGTACACCATGTCACCTTATTCGCGTAACTTACTAGTACTTAATCGAAACGTTGACTGGATCGTTTGCGCTGTCTTCTGTGATTATCCGGCTTCAAGAAGAGCTTCGGTGAGAAGTGATATCTGGGGGTCCTTATCTTGTTGTCTAGCGACTATGACTTTGTTTTATGTGTCTTTTATGCTCCGCACAACGACAACGCAACCGTTCCAGGACGCGCCCGTGAGCACTGTCCTCTCCACCGGCCTCAGCCTCCCGGTTCATTTCAGTGACCTCATCACGCCGGGGATGAGGATGAGTGCGTTGTTGGGTGCGTTCTTTCCTTCCTTTTTTCTTCTATATTTCGTGCTGAAAATAGGCATGGTAGGATCGAGTTTTTCCCAGTCGTCCTGGCATGCACGGGTTGCTCTCGTTGCTCCTAGGCATGGCGTCGGTGTATGATAACCATGCGAGGCTGCTCGCTAGTGAGTCATCTCCTTCCCTTCCACTCCCGCCCCCTCGCCCCTCCCTCCTTCCCCCCGAACCGACTGAAGAGCCCTTATAGTGACGGGCAGCAGGATCGGGTTCCCGCGCGCCTGGTCCGGCTTCGTACTCGGGAGGGTCACGTCGCTCGGGTGCTGGCTGCTCGATGTGGCTGTATTTGTTCCCAAGTACGTCTTTTTCTCTCCCTCTTGCTAACACGGAACACTAACTCATGGATAGTAATTGTAATTGCGATTGTAGTGTGCACCGCCGACCTCCTGCTTGCGGCCTTTACCGCTGCTGTGCTGTTCGGCGCTGACGTATAGGGCGTTCTCGGTGCTTCGGGGGTACTGTTGCAGACTGCGCCGATGGGGATGGAGGGGGGGAGGATGGAGGGGCTTTTGAGGGCTATGCGGAAGGTGGGTTTCGGCTTTTTATTCTCGTTCCCGTTCTCGTTGAATAAGAATAATGCTGATATTGACACTGTGTCTAGATCGAGCGGCATCCGCACGTGCTGCACCTCCTCGCCCTTCTTCGGCGTGGGCGAGGATGGGAGAGGAACGGTATGGGAGGAACGAAACGGCAACGGCAACGGCGAGAAGGCGCTAGACTCCACTGCCAACTTCTACTTCCGATGGCCTAATCGAACTCCCCTGTCATCCGATAGACTCGAAAAGCTTGGCTGAATCTACCACCAAGACTGTCGAGCGTCTGTCTCGCTCAGCTACGAAACCTGTATGCTGCTACCATCCACCCTAAAGAACGACGACCGTCTTACTCCAAGTTTTGTAGATCTTCGCACGACACTCGCCCGGAAGAGGTCAAGATCGTCAACAGGATCAAGACCTACCTCGAGGCGAGCGTCCAGGTCGTGCACGCTGCATATGACATGAGCAAAACTGCCGCGACTCTCTGAAATATTCCTCAACGAGAAGGACACTCCTGCAGCCGACGCGGACCGGGTGCTCGCTGGCGCCCGCGTACGAAAAGGCGGAGAAGGCGAATGCGGTCTTCAAGCATGTCCAGCAGGATTTCTATAGGGTTCTTACATTCCACTTTCCCCCCGTCATGGCTATCGTGCTGACCCAACCCTATCCGCAGATAGCAGCGTCAACGAATGACCGAATCCATCGTCCAACTTCCGCCGTCCGTGCGTCCCTTCTGTTTCGAAGTCAAGTGTAATGCTGTGCTCATTACCACTATAGCTAATATGATCAAGAAATTGTCAAGAAACTTATTACAGCTGATTCCAAAATCGTAGACACCAGGATGTCGGCGTACACCGTCGACCGGATAATGAACGATACTCGTGACAGTGTGCGCCGTGAGAGGTTTCTAAATATATATGCTTTCGTGGGACTTTGACCCCACGCCAACCCCACGCCTAGAGAGTCGTTACCCAAGGTCGCAGCTTCTGTCGTTCTTGGTGCGTTGGAATATTAGCATGCATTACAAAGAACGCTAAAGATCATTCAGCGCTGATTCAGGAATACGCATAGTTGGGTGACAAAGACGCGCGGGATATCATATAAAAGTCTCCCGTCATGATAGAGCAAATCTTCGGAGAATCTCTCTTATCATTCCAACTTCCAAGCCCTGCTATGCCCGCACCTCTTCTCTTCCAACAGATCAAGGTTGGTCCCGCGCTGTTGTCCCATCGTGTCGTCCTTGCGCCCCTAACCCGCATGCGGTCTACAAAATCGACTCACGTCCCCGTTGTACCCCTGGTGAAGGAGTATTACAGCCAGCGTGGGAAAATTCCCGGCACACTGCTTATCTCAGAAGGTACATTTATCACCCCACATGCGGACGGGCTCGTCAACACCCCTGGGATATGGAGCGACGAGCAGATCGATGCGTGGAAACAGGTAATACGTGAAAAACCTCTCGATAAAGGGCTTACTGAGTCAATGTTATCTTTTTAGATAACGGACGCAGTGCACGAGAAAGGCTCTTATATCTTTATCCAACTTTTTGCTTCTGGACGTGTCGCCGATCCCTCAGTCCTCGAATCCTACAACCCGCCCTTTCCGCTCGTGGGGCCCTCGCACATACCTGTGTCTTCCCAGCCCAACACGACCCCACGCCCGCTCACCATCAAGGAAATCTCTGAATACGTCGACCTCTTCGCACAAGCCGCACACAACGCCGTACACAAGGCAGGTTTCGACGGTGTGGAGGTCCATGCTGCGAACGGATATCTCATCGACCAGTTCTTGCAAGACGTGAGCAATGTGCGGACTGACCAATATGGGGGGAGCGTGGAGGCGCGCAGTCGGTTTACACTCGAGATCGTCGATGCCATCGTTAGTGCTGTTGGCCCGGAGCGTACGGCGCTCAGGCTGAGCCCGTGGAGCACCTTCCAAGGTATGTTTCTCTGCTGTGCAGTCTATACTCTGAGTCTAACACGGCGATCTCCTAGATATGGGCATGGCGGATCCAGTGCCTCAGTTCACACATCTCGTAACGGCCGTCCGTGATGCACACCCGTCACTCGCATATCTCCATGTCATCGAACCGTGGGGGAACGGGAACCAGGACCCGGACCGGGAGGTATCTACACACAAGTCGAATGACTTCCTTCGCGCGATCTGGCAAGTGCGCCCGTACATTTCTGCAGGGGGCCACACGGCGGCGACGGCCGTAGCTGCGGCGGAGCACGGCTCGGAGCTGGTCGCGTTCGGCAGGTTCTACATCTCGAATGTGAGTTTTTTTTTAGTCTTTATCGCGTGTTGGTGGTATTGATGTGTTTTTAATTAGCCCGACTTGCCGCTGAAATTGAAGAATGATGTGGCGCTGACGAAGTACGACCGGAGGACGTTTTACGTTCCTGGTGAGCGGGATGATGCCCATGTTGGGTATATTGATTATCCGGTTGCGGGGGAGACTGCTGGTATTGAGGTTCAGGTGAAGGCATAGTTTGACATTCGGACGAATCAGGCCCTGAAGAAGTGGAACTTAGTCCGGGGCTTCGTCGTTGTCTGGCTGCTCGTTACTATTAGAGGCTTACCCTTTGGTAACGCACACCACTGTTTTATCCCACGCCACACAATGAACTTGCAACTTTCAAGCCATCATGCATGAGACCAACATGAGACTCTACAAGTTTTTTGTTCAGCAGGTGACGATTGTCAGCGATTGTTACTACGATGCCTTTGCCTCACCGGATGTCTTCGCTCAAAGCCTGCAGTGTTCGTTCGGCCAACTTGTTGCGGCGACGTTGTTGATGCCTAGACCCTTGAAGTCGTTTGGATCCTGTTGTCTTTGTCGATAGCTTGTATCATGCCAACAGCCAGACGTTGACAATGCAGCGTTGTTCGACGATGCCTCTGTATTCTTGTTCTTTTCTTATTCAAACTTGGAGAGGGTCACGGTGTTGTTGAGAAACAACAACTGTAACTCATATGGAGTATATATAAATACTATAGAACCTGATACGAAACTCCAGAACTCTTACTCCACTCTCTATCACCACCAGATAGCACCAGATGTACCCAAAATGGCGCCGGGTTCGTCCACACCACCCTATGACGTCGCTCTGCTCTGATCGCATTTGGTACAGTTGAATAATTATTCTGCAAGTTCCAGAAGACACACGCAAGAGAGAGCCGAGACTTGCGCTCTACGAAGAAATCATTCAGAACCACAAGCACCTTTTGAGGAGGACACCTCTAAAGCTCACGTGGGTCCCAAATATGATGAACGTTGTCGTTCAGCAGCGCCCGAGTATGATGAGGAGACACGAGATATTGACGACATTCCCATAAGAAGTCTTTCATTCTTGAATTCTCTCACTATAATACGTGACACTGACGATCCTTTTCTTTCCAAAGCAAAATCGCGAAGACTTGGAAGCGTTGGGCAAGAATACGAATTTCCCCCAAAACAGCACATCAAACAGTCTGCCACTTGAGATCATAGGGTTGATCTTCGTCGAGTGTCTTCCCAATGGATGGTGGTCTTTCGGCCTGAATCCCGAACCCGACCCAACCGCGGCCCCGATGCTCCTCTGCCAGGTTTGCAAACATTGGAGGGCCGTTGCTTCGTCGATGGCCGTCCTGTGGTCCAATCTTACGTGCAGTTCTACCGTGACACGAAGAGATAGTTTGTCGATTATGAAGCTTTGGCTGCAAAGGTCTCAAGAACGCGCTCTCACTCTTAGGGTGACAACGGTGCTTTCCCACTCTGAGATGATGCTGATCTTTTCGACTTCATATCGCTGGTATAACGTCATTCTTGCTCTCGATTCTATTGCAGGTCTAGAATTTCTGAATCTGAACGGAGAAACTGCTCCTTTGTTACGAGAAATTGCTCTGGCCAGTTCCGAAAACGATCAATGGGACGTTGCGCGGCTTCCTTCTGTGCTACATGCGCTTCCCGCCCTCGATATACTGCAGGTACTTAAAGGACTGCCTGACGTCCTGATCAACCATTCCTTGCCGAATATTACTACTTTTATCATTCAAGAAAGTGTTAGCCTGGTTCAATGCCTCGCCATGCTCTCAGGTTTCCCCGCGTTGGAAATATTCCATATAGTGTCTGCCTCCGCTTTAGACGCCACCCCAGTTGACGTTTCCGAGTCTCTGCAAACTATACGCCTTGCCCATCTCCGTTTGGTTGTAATCGCCTCGTGTGATTTCGGGCGTTTACTGGATCATCTCATCCTTCCTTCTTTATTGGACCTCATGATGCCCATAACCGATAATCTTGACATATTCCAACGCTTCCGTGCACGGTCCAAATTTAGCCTTCAAACATTCGTCCTCAAAGGGCTTCCAGAAAACCGCCAGCTAGTTCTGGACTACATCCGCCTTCCCGGCTTTGAATCCATTACTGGTCTTTACCTCCGGACAACAACCCTCGACGAGGTTATGACCTATTTGACGTGGGATCCGTTGCGTTCAGCAAATCCTTTCCCCCACCTCCGATCCCTGAAGCTTGGGGATTGCCTCACGACAGATGGAATAGTTGGGCGTATGCTCGCATCGCGTTATTGCCTGAACCCATCGGGAACATCGGCTCCACTCCTCGAAAACGTCTGCACATCGTACAACGACAGTGTTCATAGTGCCAAGTCTGGACTAGCTAATCCAGACCACACCGTTGATTTGGCTATTTTCAGAGACCTGATCACTGCAGGCCTTCGATTAGCGTGCGATCTTTTCACCCCATCACTTATGAATACAGAAACTGCAGTACATAGCTGAATAAAACTGTCCCTTTAAACTTCCTTACAACGACGATCAAGTAAATGTTGTTGTTCTGCTACCATACATTGTGAACTTTAAGACCTTTTTCGATGAACGAAGTAATAGCCGCAGTGTCCCGTTTATGTGAAGCCCGCCGTGACTTTTGACGTCCCCGCCAGGAGGGATATTCAATTGATACTGACTTCAGCTTAACGGGAGACCTCTGGCACTCCTCGCCCACACCAAAGCGAGATGCAATAACATCGGAGAGGCGCCCGTCAACCGTGTCACAGTAAGCCAGTTTAAGTGTCGTTAGGTAAGGAAGATAACCGTAATTTTTACCCCTCAAGGGATACCTGAGGAGCTCGAGGGTTTCGTCTGAAAGTCTGACATCGTCCCTCGTGCCAGCAGTTATGCTAAGTTCTTCGATATCCTGCAGACATGGAAGGGAGATGTAGCCGGCGAAGTGATCCGCGGGGGAATTACGCGCGGTAATCCGGAAGCAACTCAGACGACACGACGAGCGAGCAACGAAATCGGTGAGCAATGTATACATATGCAGCGGCTGCGGATTCACAGATCGGATCGATAGGATGATGTATGTGAGTGAGGGGAAATTGAAGTGCGGAAAGAATATGAGTGGGTCACAGTTGCATGTGATGTTAAGCGATTCGATGCCATTGTGAGTGATAGACAAGCTACCGTTGAGAATAAGGCCATCCAAAACCACTGAACGTAGTCCGGGACATTTCGAGAGAAACTGAATGCAACGTGTAAGGAGGAAGGGGCTGTATATTACCACATGGTGCAAATTGGGCATCGCGACATTGAACAGTGGAAACGACGAGTGGGGGCATGACCAGGTGAGGGCCGCGAGTATCTGCCAATGCGATGGGTTAAGCATGGGGGAGGTTATGACCTCGTAGTGGTCATCCATCTCGAGAGTAAATAAGCGGAGGCTGGACAGAATTTCCGAGAAGATATTGAGCATATCCTCTGCTGTATCTTTGTCGGGATGGAGGAACAGCATGTGGCAATGGTGGGCATGTGGTATGATACTAGACATAACCGAGCGTGATATACGGTGGAGTGTAAGGTGAAGAGGTTTATCTCGGGAGCGGGTAAGCGACATTGGGACGTCGGGGGGCGTCCTGGAAAGTGTTCGATATCGCATCTCACGGCTTGATTGACCAATTTCAAACTCGGTCCAGAGATCGCTCATCGATAGAATGATTTCTCTCCACTGGCTGCAGACGAGGGACAACGCTACCCTTACCTCGCGTTGGTTACCCCAGTAAAATCCCGGAGGCACTCCTACTATTTTACGAAGAGAGCAGCACGAGAAGATGTGGATGAGCAGCTCTGCTGGGAGTTTATAGATATGGTTGGTTGCGCTGGTCTGTGGGGGGCGTCGGAGTTTGGTGAAAAACTTCAGATAACTGGAATTGGATGATCGAGGAGCGGTTGAGACGAGATTTCTGTTGCGAAGGAACCAAGCCTGAATGTGCATGTTAATCGATGATCGCTTCTGTCCTACAGAGCGAGGATTCACTGCAGCATCAGGAGACGCTTCGGCAGTGGCGGGGCTGTGTATATTTATCCGAGACATGCAGCCTACTTGACCAGTTAATGCCGTAGGGGAACAAATGAGTCGAATAAAAAAACTACCAGGAGAGACCAGGAGATCCAATTTCTTGTTCAAAATAATCCGTTCAACGTTGGGTTCTATAGTACTTTCAGATTTCGTCCTATTAATACATATAAGCCTATCGTGAACTGGTTGAAATAATAGATGGGTGGATCAACATACGTGGTTTATACTGACAATATCCTTGACAGAGATCGAACAAGAAATTATCGCCACACAGAACCACATCAGTGGCTGTGCTGCTACCTGCCACTTGGGTAATATCACTATCCCCATGACTGCCCACCACTCTTGCACTACTCTATCGTTGCCCTTTGCTAACCAGTCATATCTCATTCCAACTAGATGGTAATTCCAAGTGGAGTCTCTGGAGTTAACTGTAACTTCGCAGCCAACCTCCTTCGTTCGAGTATTTTCTCGTCCTGTCCCAGCAACTAGCTACTTATTCAAGTATGTTCTCGTGCTTGCTAGTAGCCCAACTACCTCGTCATTCTCCATTTACATTGCAGATTGTTCTTCATCTTCCGAAGTAAAGCCATGTATCCGAAAAGTTGTTACACTTCCATGGATGCGACGTGTCGAGAACTTGAGGTGTCTCTAGATGCGTCGGTGGATGAAGAGCGTTTATTTGGGGGTCATAAGTGCGTTTTCCTTCATCTTGTATTTTCCCAAAGTTTACTTATCTATATCTAGATGCTAGCTGCGAAGACCTGCCCCAAATATCTCTCAGGAGCCTCCGGTGGTTACGACACGATCGTGCCATTCGTCGATTAGCGCCTCATCATCTACTTTGAAAAATGCTCCCTGTAAGGCTTACTTATGCCCTTTCTCTACAACTCAACTCACAGGTATATTTTGAAGACATCATGCCGATCTTCCTCAACGCGATCTCTGCCAAAACTCGTTCCACAAGGCTATGCCTCTGTATCGCCACCACCGTTGCAAATCCGACCACGAGCAAGATCGGTTATTATTGAGATAAACTATGGTCTTAATTTTCGATCCATCTGGTTCGAGCGGGCGAAGTACGTTGATTACAGCCATTTCGCCTCTTCACAAGCGTCGTATTGGCCTCATCTGTGGGTATGTGTGGATCACCTCCATCTGCTGGTGCTTTCCATACGGAATCTATCGTACTCCAAGCAGCATCAATGGCAACCCAGCGTCTCCTCTCCCCTCTTCGTTTGTTGCACCAAGTACTGGCCATGTTCGCACGGGTTCCCTCTCTTCATCGGCCTTTTCTCCGCCAGCGTATCCTTTTCTCGCCACACAAGAGCCTGAGATGTTTTCGCCGCAGAGGAAATGCCGTTAGTATCGTTCCCGCCATCAACCCTCGCCGCGCTTTGGACTTCCAACATCCCCGGCGCGTGCACGGACTAGCCCCTGCCATGCTGGGTTGGGTCACAGACACCGACGTCCCGCTTCCGCAGTTCGCGAAGACGACTACGGGAGGGTTCACCACGGCCGCCAATGTCAATCTATAGCACCAGCTCTGCAAGGATAACGAGCACCTGTATAGCTCGAGGAGCGCCCGTTCCACAACGGATTCTATCCCTCATTTCTCTTCCCAAGTGTACTGTTGTTGTATGCCAGGTTTGTCATCCGTAACTTCATTTTGTCCTACAACCTAATCTCCTTTGCCTAGTGCTGCGGTGCCCTTCGCCCTACGTTACTGCCTCTATACGACGTGCAGGAAAGGCAAGTTAGTTTGGTTCCCTCCAAAATACTTATGAATCACATCGACCCAGCCCTTGTAGGTGCATTGTAACTGTCAAATTATCGAGCGTTCTTCCTGACTTTGATAAGGAATTACTGCCTGCACTATACTTGTGCGTCTGGTTTTCCATCCCACTCATATTTTGACTAACGTCGTTGTGTTTAGCTGAAGGCTGCCCTCATAGCTATCGGACCAAAAACTAAATTCTACTGGAAGGGTCATACACAACATCACGATGCGCATCCTGGGCCGAACAAAAGACGATTTCTGTTTGGAGAGGATCGAAATCGTAGCCCGAGTATTGGAGGTGATGGATTTCGCGTCCATACCTTCCGATGATGCTGACAACCTGTCTGGGAATAGGATGCAAAGTGATATAGCAGATGATCTTCAGGCATCGGTTACGAGCGTGCCGAGGAGGACAGTCGACGAAAAGAAAGTCGATATTCCGGCTGCGTCTTTTTCTAGGAGTGAGCTTATTTCTTAACTGTTTATGTTATGCAGTGTTAATGTGAGACTCCAGGAGCTAGGGTACCTCGAAGTTGGGCATACATATATGACATTCGGGGAGAGACGATCCATTCCATTTTCTAAAAAGCATCAAAATCAATTGCGACCATGTTCCCCGCCATGTGAGCTTTTCCGGGGCACAATACGAAGCCTACGTCCAACAGACGGGGCTTACGTGCAGTCAAGGGCTCGTAATTCCTATCTGAAACACACGTATAATCCCCACCTTCTCATTTCTCACCTTGGGCCCTGGCTGAGGCATGTGTCAAAGAGCAATGTTGCCAGGATGTGAACTTGCGCATCTTCTTCCAAGTCAGCCCAGCGGGCATCGTTTTCATGTCTTTATCAGGCGTGTTCGAGATCCTTTCAAGTTGTCATTTACAAATTGGGTCATTGCGAGAATTTTCGACCTACGTCTATATGTAGTTGGATCATGGAAGGACTCGGAGGGCGTTGAGATATCTGCCTTGGATGGGTTACCACGTGCCAGTGTTACTTGATCGGGCTTCAAGCTTCTGAACTTGACTTGAACTTCAACGTTAACTTGTACATAAAAACGTCCCCAACACGAGACAGCACGGAACGCTCATCACACCTAAGCCGTTCTCGTAGTTTTCTCTCAGAACTTCTGCGATGGCAGGTACACGCAAACGGAAGGGCGAACCCAGCGCGTCGTCCGCATCGAAGGCCGACTCGGACTCAAACGATGAAGGACGCGATTTAGAAGAGGAGCTCTTGAATGACGAGTATAAACCAGGCAGTGGCGACGTGGGTACATCCGGTGGTAAGCACCTCATTTCCTGCGGTCTGAATCTCAACTCTGCTTCGTCTTACGGATTATGCATATCAGGTGCGACTAAACGTAAGACTCAAAAACGTGCAAAGCTCTCCAACAAGCCGGATTCAAACACCACTAAGCCACAAGTGCCTCGGCGTGGAAAACGCGATCTGAGTGTGCTGCTCGATATGCCGTTGGACATTTTGCAAGAGGTGCGTATTATCAATTTATCAATGCACTCTACGTTCTACCTTGTGATTCACGTGTCTTCCCAGGTTTTCTCCTCCCTGACACCTAAAGACCTCATTTCTCTTGCTAGGACTAGCAAAGCACTCCGCGAAACATTACTGTCGCGTAATTTCGTTACTGTCTGGATGGATGCTCGGAAATGCGAGCGGGGACCCGCTCCCCCTCCTGATTTCTCGGAACTTCGCTGGGCGGCCTTACTCTTTGGTGGAACGAAGTGCCAGGTTCCATCCCTTACTTTCACCGCGAGTTCCTTGCACTTATTCCATTTCTGTAGGGCTGCGGTGCCTCGAATGTGCAAAATATTCAATGGGTATGGCGTCGTCGTGTCTGTGCAAAGTGCAAGACCAAGAAGTTCGTCACTTTCATCGTGTCAGAAGTTTGGCGTTTGTGAACTTTCGATCACAGCATGATCATCATTCACAGATTCGAAAAAGTGTTTAGTGGCTTTGATAAGGAAATCAAGGACTTCGTTCCTTGTGCTAAATGTGATGGTGGTTATTTTTATGTCATGAGGTTATTTGACTGATCCGTTTTCAATAGTCCCGGGCTGGTATAAGCGCGAGCATTCTTTTCAAAACAAGCACTTCTGGAAATCCGATGTATCTGCTGTCGGACTTCAGTGGGAAGCCCTGAAGGAAGATGTAAAGGCACATGTACCTGGCGCAGACGAGAGGCTTGACGAGTTCCGCAAGGAACGACTTGAATTCGTAAGACAGGTTACCGAAGTAAGCACTGATCGACAACTCCGTCTTTGACTCCCTGACGATTTTCATTTTTAAAACACTAGTATGCTGAGATCTGTTCCACCTGGTACAACAATAGGCATCGAGAACGCCGCCACGACAACCGTCAGGCAGAAGAACACCGTCGCTCAGTGTAAGTCCGAGTCCTCTTTTCTGACCGCTGTTGAATCATTGTTAAGATGCACATCAGAATCCTCGATAGATTGGTGGAGTTGGGGCATGAATACGTTGACGTGAAGACCATCAAATGGGAGCCTTCGGTCAGTTGTTCAGCACCGCTCACAGACCTCGGTAAGTCTCTCCATGTCGATGGTTGGCTTTACAGTCAAATTAACTCATTTGAGGCAGCCTGGAAGCGCCTCCGTCCATCTCTTGAAAACCTTATCAAGAAAAATAGAACCCAGCGCCTCGCCCAAGAAAGAGCAAAACTACTAGAAGGTAGAACTGTGATTCTGAACGACATCTACAAAAACTACCTCAAGACGCTCGTCCCCTCTCAATGGCTATATCACCCTTCGATCGCCGTTATTTACCCACTCAGGGCCTTCAAGGAGATCATTTTCGCTGGTAACGACATTACCGTTAACTCGGGCAGCTTCGCAGATTCGATGGCCACCCTTCCCGGCTTCCTCTCCACATGGATGGAGGAGCGGAAGATTGCTTGGAGGGCGGAATTGGCATCAACGAAAATGTCGACTTTGTCCGAGGATCCGGATGAAGAGGAATTACCATCGGGAGAAGTCGATGCTTTGGACCTTGCTACGTCTGTTTTCAAATGCGGTCGCGAAGGGTGCTCCAACAATTCCTCTCCTTGGCGCGGGCCCCATACCAATCCCCTCTTCGGCTATGAAGGCGCCGTTACTCATTTATGTGAGGAACGTTCCCTTGAAGAATACAGACGCGTGACCCGGCCAGCGCCTAGTATTATTGTTGCCACGCAGAAGGGGTCGGTCACCGCTGCCGCCTTGGTGAAGCTTGCGGGGTTAGATGCAGCATGTGCCACCGTTGCAGACATGGATAAACGAGACCCATTATTTATCTGCTCGCACTGCCGCCCTACTAAACATGATGGACGATATGGCCGCATCGTGTATACTTGGCGCTCCGCAGTTCGTTCTTTTTATAATAACGAAGCAAGTAATTATGTTAAGCTCCCTGATTCTTTCTAGGTCTCGCAATCAATGGCGGATCTTGTTTACTCTCACCAGTTCTCGTGGCAACTTCTGACGCCGGAAGAGGAGAAAACGGTGAGTAGAACACCAGATCCTGTCAAGGACGATCTTTGTTGGTCCTGCAACCACTGTTCGATTCATCTTGATGCCTGGACCACCTGGGACAATGTGATCGAGCACCTTGACACCGTGTAAGCTCGATCAGCCGGCAGCTTGTTCCACTCTACTCATCTGAATTTGTAGGCACAATATTACGAACATCGAGGAGCCTCGTGACCTCTTCTACCTTCCTTCCAGGCGACAGCACCTGATTCCGCCACTCATTTTTGAAATGGATGAGCCTGTACGTCAGCCAGATGTCAGCTGCCACGAACTTACATTCCTCATCTTACCGAAATTTACAGGTTCGTACGAAGTAAATCCCAAGTCCCAAGTACGACATGCATCCTAATGCCTTCGAAAATCCCTTTGCGCTCTCGTAGTACCAGGTGGCAGGTGCATTATCACGTCCAAAATAACTTTTCCCGCTCCCTTCATAAGCCTCTTGCCCGTACCGCGTATCTTTTACTTTCACGTTTATCCCTATATCTGTGTTTCCTCGCTTTGTAATTACTCATACAAGAATTTGCATGACCTGGCATAGATTCAGCGATTGCTTTACCTTGCTTGCCAAGGTCTCCCAGGTCCTTAATTCAGCCACATTGTGTTTGCCTTTATTTACTCAACCTTTCCCAACTTACACTTTTTGTGCGGTAATGTCACTGAATACAGTTTCTTAAAATTTTCATTGGTAGCCTGTAGTAGCATTGCAGGAGCTTTATGTTACATAGTACTCTGAGAGGGAGCAGTTGTATAATTTCAGTCACTGAAATGACCGCCTGTCCTGTCAAAAAACTCAAAACCAATAGTCCATGCCACGAGGAGCGACCGAAGGTCGGCGACGAGTGGCATTTAGTTGTTCGTGTATCATGGTGGTCTAGAGGCATGCAAGCAAGGTTTGAGGCGGCGCGCGCAGCGACGGCCCCTAGTTTGATTGTGTGTCAAGAACATCGATCATTCTTTGTTGTCGCTTGCTTCCCTCTCTCATGCTTGCTATTCCCACCATTTTCACTATACGTCCGTTCTGTATCTGGCTGAGTGAAGCGATGTATGTGCGACGTGTCGAGTACTCGTGCCAGTGGGCAGGTTGGGTGAAGAGCTTTCATTCGGAGGCCACAAGTTCACAAGTGCGTTTGCCGTTGCCTGGACTTTTCTCGCATTTGTACTCATTGAAACTCTTTTAGCTTTAACTCTGCCTCCTTATAGTCGCGCCTGGTCCTTACAAGCACGATACTCAACATCACCCGCGGCTGCAGGGTCTCATATACGGGTATGGAGACATCCCTTCCAGCTGCTGGTGTTTTCGTACTGAATTCGCCATAGAATTCTCTCAAACAGCGCCAACGACCACCTATGTCTCCTTAAAAGCCTTTTCTCCCTCCGCATTTTCTCCTCCTGCAAGCCAAGTGCTCTAGATCCGGCTCGCCGCCGCAGAGGAGGAAAGACTCTTCAGCACCACTTCAGCCCCCGCCGCGCAGGCTCCAGGCAATGAATCACCCCGACATGCGCCCGTAGTCTAGTGAGTCGATAGCAAAGCCCATGACGAGATAGACGGAGACACAGAACAGATACAGGCATCCGCCTGCAGTTCCCAAAGATGATGACGGCAGCGTTTCCGCTCGATAAGCCTGTTATCCTTGCCACTTATGGCATAAACACCAGCTCGGCAAGGAGATTGCCCGCATCAGCACGAGGAGCAACAGTTTCATGAGGGGGAGGAGATCTGGAGGCCGTATGGGTGTGTGCTGGTCCCTCGTTTCTCTTCCCGATTGTACTGATGTTGTGATCTTAGGATAGGGTGTAGGTGTCTGGGCAGGCCATGTACCTGACGGTGTATGGGTCGGTGGGGCATCGATTGCTTCGCTTGGTGATGACTACTAGCGCTTTCATTGGGAACGATGGCGGTGGACTTGGTCCTAGTTGGGTATGTGGTGCCTTTTCTTTTGCTGGTTTTCTCCGCCTGGTGCTGACGAGCGTTCTTTTCCCCTGGGTGTGTGTAGGATCAAGTTCTCTATCGTCCTCGCTTTTATTACACTTATCCTGGCCATTGGAACGGCGCTGCCGTACGACAACCAGTCAAGATAATCTAGTAGTGAGTAGTCTTCCAACCCCTACACCTAACGCTCACTAATGAAACCACACAGCGCGTACCACCGTATCTGCGACGTTGCTCCTCGCGGCACTCGTCGTCGCCATAGCGTTATTTTGGCACGTAGTGCGTGAGGTGGGTTCTGCCTCCCTTCTTTTCCTCCCTGTTACAACATCTAATAAAGCATAATCTTTGCCGGATAGCCACCCTCACGTCCTGCACCTGCACATGCTGCATATCTGGCAGCCACATCTGCCCTCGCCCCATCCTCCCGTGGCTCCTGGTGGTGACACTGATTACGTCTGGCGATTTGACGGACGAGGATGGGTTCCCGCATAATGCACTAACATTCTTTAGACTTAGGGACGGGACCGAACACTATTTAAGAGGGCCAGAGGTGACTTGGGAGGTGAAGGTGGTAGTAGTGCTTGATTTTGCTTCGTTTGTCGTTCTTGTTGTGGGTTGCTGTGTCGCCGGATATGGCGACGCGTTGTTTGGTGGTAGTTGGTTACCGTTGCTTTTTCAATTGTACTTTGTACTCGACACAATTGAATGATCATTTTTCTCCAACTGTCATGGAGGCAATTTCGTGTGGACCTTCGCATTTTTGGTCTGATCTCTTGTAGTTGTTAGGAGAGTCAATTCGGGGCAGCTTCGGTGAGAAGTAATATCATCCTTATCCTTCCTTATCTCCTTCCTTGTTGTCTCAGACCAGTGCTTGTTGTACTTTCTGGCGACAGTAACGAAGCCGTTTTGTTTCGCGAAGATACCCTGAAGATCCACACAATGAACTTATGCAAACTCTAGAAGGTTCTCCCCTTTGAATCCTCTGGTCGTAACGAGATTTTTTGCATGTCTACTGTGTTTGTTTATGGACATATTCGACCATGCTTGATTAACGTTTCGAATGCTAACCCTTGTTCCATGTTGTATTACCTTGGTTTCTTCTCCGCTGGCCTGACTTCATTGACGAAAACTTGACGTCGTTGCTCAACACGAGTCCTTGTTCCAGGGGTCCAAACCCTTTCGGTATTTCTTCTGTTTTTGGGAAGGATTCAGAAAGTTTTCCGGTGAGAGTCAAAGTCTTCGACACCGCCATGTACTTACCATATTTTTGCTCTCCAGCCAATGTACCTTTACAACAGTCTGAACAATGGTTTCCAAACCTGAAGAACATGAGTGATCGACTACAATATGTGTCATGCCATGTGAAGGTCGCTATGGAGCATTTGTTTAACTTCATACTCCTTGTCGCCTTTGTATGTCATATGCTACCTTGTACATTTTCTGCCTAAAAATGCCTCAACTATCCAGCACTCCCCAGGACATACGAGCAACGACAAGCTACCACCACGAAGAAAAGTTTGCAACGCATACTAGAGCATAAAAGGTCAGTGCAAGCTTCATTAAACCTTCCAAATTCGTTATTAAATCAAACTTTTAAGACATAAATGATGAACTTTTCCGATCCCTTCCATCAACACAATCCTCATATCGCAAACCGTAATTTCGTTCAGAGTCCCTTACAAGCGGACACCAATCCCGGATATACGTATAATGTAGCCCCCGACTACACCCCTGCCAATGTTTCCTACGAAGCCCTAGAAACCGCGCAAGGTTTGGTATACCGAATTTATCATAATACGCCGACCCGCGCACGACGAGCGACGCTCTCAAGCAGAGCTCCAGACCTGATACGATACGAACAGCTAGCTACGACCGGAATCTATAGATCCGATTACGACCAAAACTACTTTGCAAACACCAACGCCGACCATCCTGTCGGCGCTGATTATTCCTATTCAAACAGTAATGTTATGGCTGGACCATCTCATCACTCAGCGGCGAGTGGACCTCACCAACAAGATCCTCCTTCTCCTAGAACGACTTCAATACGACCCAGCGATTTCCTGCAAAGGCTTCATGAACAGAACCCAATGCCCTCCCAGTGCCACCAATATACTGATAATGACTACCAATATGCTGGTAACTTTTCTCAATATCACGGCGTGATGCCTGCGCACGCCACCACTTCGTCTCATCAGATCCCTGCACCACTAGCAAGCTCCGCAACCGGGAATATGCACTTTTCAGACTCCAGCGGAAGGGCCTACGCGAATCCGTCTCGATCATCAGATGCCCTCGTTCGGGAGACATATCAAGATGCGTTCGAACCCCAGCATTATTATGCTCCGTGCAATGAAGGTGTAAACGTCGAGGAACGGTACCGTCCGTACAGCCCATTCGAGGCCCCACCCGGCGCTACATGGCAGCCCCCACTTGGCAGGGCCTACTCAAGCCGTCCGGCGGACAATTGGGCATATCCATCTGTGACAGCTCCTATAAACTCCGCGCCTGCCCAGGAAGCATCCCGAATCGAGACCAGCGCGCAGTCACACTCTGTTCGTTTAGCCGATGGAGACATTTATCCCATCCCATCGACACATCAAGCTGTGCCCTCTAACCCCGGTAGTCTGAACCGAGACGCAGGACCCACAATTGACGATCTTCAGCGGCAGTTAGCCCAGATGCTCGATGCTCGAGTTCCTGCCCCTGCAAACATTGCAGCTCCGATACCGATGCGCGGGGCATACATCTACGAAAGAATTCACCAAGCAGGTGTCCAAGATTCATTTCCCGTAGCGGACCCTAGTTTCGCTGAAGGTTCCCATTCACGGAATCGCGATGAGGAGCGATCAAACACGATCACTCGCTCACCACCAAGGACTACCTCGCGCGAGAGTGATTCTGGAAGTACTGCTTCGCTCTCGTCATCGAGCTCCCATGTCGCCACCGCGGGAGCACCGGCCACGAGGCCGAGTAATTCGCGTCAAGCGAACGATACTCCGACGCCGGCGCCAAATACATCCAATGATCAACGACAGCATTTGGCGGATATCCAATCACAGCACCCTGCCAACCACGCAACTTATCCTGCTGGTTCTCGAACTGCTCCTGCTCCTGCACAGGCATCGAGCTCTCGTACGGGTGCAACTCACCGACGGCCCCTTCCACACCAGCCTCAGGCTGTCCCAGAGACACCCCAGGCCGCCATTCCGACTGCGCATACTCGGGAAAGGGACACTACAGGTGGAATGTCCAGCCCCCGTACTGGGGTTACTGGTCAAGAAAGCAGATCTTCACAACACGTACCTAATATCCCAAACGTAGAGAACTCCTCTGTTGGAACCCCTTCGCGCAGTTCGAGTGTTAATACTACTCCCGAATCCTCGCCACTAAGCGGAACAAGTTGTCCCGGTGCTCGCACTTGGGTAGTCCCGGAAAGGTGGAAGTTGGCCAGCGACCTCACCATTGGGAATCCCATCAGCGCCGAAATGTTCTTGAAGATCCTTCGGAAGTGCGTTAACCTCCAGAATCTTTCTGTAGTTCTACATCGGCGAGACACGACGGGGAGCCTCAAAGAATCGCATAGTGTCCGAGGAGATAAGCTCGAGATTCTCTCGATCACTACTTCGATGGAGCCTAAGCCTATTCTCGACGCTCTCTCGTTGCCGAGATTGAGGACTTTCCGATTGATATGGGATAGCTGCCATGGCCAAACCTCCCCTCGACATTCAAGAACTGGATTCTTTGAACTTATGGAACGGTCATCGTGTCCTCTCAGATCGCTTTCACTCTCGAATATCTTTCCGGCCGAGAGAGACCTTATCGACTGCCTAAACCTGCAGAATGTGGGGGAATCACTCCGCGAACTGGTTGTGCGAGGTGATACAACACCATCGCTTCCCACAAGTTCCTCCCGAAGGATCATCACCGCGAACACTGTGACTGGCCTTTCACGCGGCACGCACAATGAAGATGGCTGCGAGTTTGATATGTGTCCGAAGCTAACAACATTGGAGCTGTCATATTGCGATGTTGACGATCGTCAATTGTCAACACTGGTGGACTTGCGGAGCTTCAATAAAAAATGTACCTTCGATGTCGCGTTCTCTTTTGCGCAAAGTGATGATCCGCATCGAGTAGATATCTCAAGGCTGGCGGGACTTCAGGCTGAAAGGAGCGATCGTCTCTCGGTTCGTGTGAAAGGGGCTCAATTACTCGTTACCACAAATTAAAAACCCCTACATACCGTTCATGTCACATACGAATTCATATCGTCTAAACAATGCATCCATGCATCCATCCACTGCAATCTCGATGCGCGAGTCCACTAAGCGATAGCAGTTGATCGAATGCGGGCCGGCAGCCGGATTTGACTTTTTTATACAGTTCTAGTAATTGTTTTGTCGAGCTCTTGGTAACTCATGTCTTCACTATTCCGAGTGTACTCATTCCCGAGTGATTCATACTCTCTCGCGCTCAGGCATATGGTTCCCTTAACGACAGCTATACAATAATCAAATAATCTTGACGACACATAACAAAAAGGTTGATGTTGGGTTGATGGTACTTATATAGTTCAACTCATGCTCTTTGCGCATCCTTTACCTGACATTTTTCATGACCCAAAGGACCTCTCAGGTGCGCTATTCTGTCTTTCAAAACGTTCTTCGGGACTGATCAACACTCTATGTCCATAAAGGCCACCCTGAGCCCTCTGAGGCGAACCACATCGGTAAAAATTGGTAATATAGAAGACCTTACGGACCAGGTCAGAACACCCCTTTGACTCGTTTTTTGCGAACTCATGGCATGCACAGAGTGCTCCTTTCCGCCGACTAACAATCGACCACTATCAAGCCCCACATAAACTAGCGCAACCATCCGTTCATCGTCTTCCACCAGAAATCCTGGGCGATGTGTTCATCGCATGTCTCCCCGATGTGCTAGACGGCTTGCGCCTTAACCCCAGCATCTGGGAGGCGCCGATGCTCCTGTGTCAGGTCTGCGGCCGTTGGAGAGATATTGCCCTGTCCTTACCGATCCTCTGGTCAACCCTCGATGGTTCCAAGCCCTATAGGACCAAGTCGACTCATATGTCCTTGTACCAGCTTTGGCTCGAGCGCTCCCAAAATCACGCCCTTAATCTCAACTTCTGGAAGTTGGCCGAATCCGACCCCGCAATAAATCTATTCCTTCCTCACATCCATCGTTGGGGTCACGCTACCCTTAGTGTAAATCCACAAATGATTGAACTGTTCTCGACCATACGGGGCGCAGGATCTCCCCTATTGACAAGTCTGGAGTTTCAATCACCACATTCGCATGCTGACATCCATCGAGTTACTCCGGCTTTACACTCGCTTCCGAACCTTCGTAAAGTGATCTGGAAAAGCGCCTTACCAAGCAATTTCACCACCTTCATGTGGCCCAATCTTACGCACGTAGTAATCGACACACATCTTCCAGCCACAGAATGTCTCGCCTTGTTGTCCTGTTGCCTACGGGTTGAGCGCGCCTCCTTCTATCAATATTCACCCAGCCCCGCTCCCCCACAGATTTCTATTATCACCCTTCCCTGTCTTCACACCTTGATCATCGGTGGGGGAAAGGACTCTGGGCAACTCATGGATCACCTCATCGTTCCCGTGTTACTCTTCCTTGACATTCCTAAACCCAGGGATCGGGCAGTGTTCAAACGTCTTGACGCTCGATCCAACTGCAATATTGAGGGGTTAAGGCTTCGCCGGGATAAGGTCCTTCTCGCTGAGGAAGTTCTGTATTACCTCGGGCTACGATGTTTCCAGTGCCTTCGCTCCCTCGATCTCGGGATGGGCATCTCAGATGCCGTCGTTATGCATCTCACGTGGAATCCGACACTGCCTTCGAGGGACCAATATCTTCCCTATTTGACGAACATCATATTTCGGTCCTGCATTACCACCGACGGTGTTATTTCCCGTATGATTGCCTCGCGTTTTCGTCCCCCTCAGGGTGGTATCATGTCTGAATACTTGCCTGCCTCGTTGAAAACGGCAGAACTACAATATAGATCCGGTGATCACTTCTCTGGGATTAAAGGAGGGCCTTTCCACAACGATGTATTTACCTTTCGGTCACTCGCTGCACAAGGACTTCGGATAGATTGGACTGTTCCTCGAGGTGACTGATTAGAGCGTCCCCAACCTTCCCTTCCGCTGAGCCGTATTTATATCTGACTTGTAATCATAGTAAAAAAGGCTTGTATATACCCAATCTCATCCCTCATATTGCGATGAACTAGGCAAATCCAGATCTAATCTTACTTCTGATTGACTGGCGCCCGGGTTCTATCTAAAGACGAACTTGAACTTAGACCTACAAAAAGCAATCTCGCCATTATGACGTCCACCATCCTAGTTGTTTTACCATTCATGTCTTTACTGATCAGGAGGACGATAGCAACAATAACCTATTGTGGACGACTCATCATAACAAAAAAGACAACGCTATATACAGACGTGACCACCAATTTGATCAGGCCTTACAATCGCTTCCGAACCTTCGTCAACTGCTCTGGCGGGGCGAGTCTCTGCAAAATTTCACCGATCTCATGTGGCCCAACTTTACGCACCTTCTTATCTACCACGAACACCTTGACGCCAATGAATGCATCAGCTTGTTGTCCTGTTGTCCCCGGATCGAGGTCTTCACCCTTTATCAATATTCACCCCGCCACAACCGTGACACCTCAAAAGTTTATATCATCACTCTTCCCAATCTCCACACCTTAAACGTCCATGGAACTAGATATAAGGATGGAAAGGACTCTGGGCAACTCTTGGATTAACTCATTGCCCCCGCGTTACTCTTCCTGGACATCCCCAAACCCAAAGATCGGACAGTGTTCGAACGCCTTGATACTCGATCCAGCTGCAATATCCAGTCATTAAGACTTCGTGACTTCGTCAGAATATCTATCTTCTCGCCGACAAAGTTCTATATTACCTGGGGCTACCATGTTTCCAGTCGCTTCGCTCTCTTGATCTTGGGGAAGGTATCTCAGATGCCGTCATTGCCCATCTCACGTGGAATCCGAGAAATCAATTCCTTCCCCATCTGACGACCATTTCATTTAAATTCTGCTCTACCTCGGACGGTGCTATGTCGCGAATGATTAAATCGCGCTTTCGTTCCACTCAGGGTGGTATCATGTCCGAATGCTCGCCCACCTCGTTGGAAACGGTAGATCTGCACTATGGCCGGAGAGACGAGCCTAATCACATTGATGCATCTACCTTCTGGTCACTCTCTGCCCACGGACTTCAGATAACTTGGAACCTTTCTAATATTTTAAGTTACCACTAATTAGAGCGTCTACTGTCCCTCCCCTACAGTATCGGATTCAATGCAGAAACTTCAATGTATTGGCAAAAAAAAAGCATAAAGTAATAATACAGCATTGAAAGCAAAGAGCGCAGCTGTCACGACTCACGACGCGCTACATGCGAAGATTCAGAACGTGACGCGACGCGTCAAATTTAAACTTAAAGGTCACGTGCCTTTCAACCAAGGCCACAGTCTATTACCTTGTAACAGGTCCCAACCTCGTCCTCCCTCGTTGTACTATTCCTTACTTAACGCCCCAAACACTAGAATTAACATCTTGCGACTATCGTCAGGCCGGCTTCAGCTAGAGGATGTTGATCCAGCCAGACACAAAACAGGACTTGGGGTGGGCACTGCCGCACTAGGGGAGGGCCACTATCACTGACAGGATGACAAGCACGAGCACGATTGATTGTTTGGTACGTGCCCTGGTCCGTGATAGTCCATTTTCTCCGTGTCAGTCTGCATTCCGTACTGACAGACGTTTTGCGTGTAGAATCGAAATTTCCGATCGTCCTGGCTCCTCATTGTCTTCTGGACGGCGTTACTGTATGGCAACCACTCAAGACTTATCAGTGGTAGGTATTTGCCGCTTGTTGATTGATCGTATCTGACGAGCCCAAGAAGTTGTGGTTTTTTCATGACCACTTCATCCTTCCTGTGTCGCGCTCCTTCTGTGTGAGTTATATTTTGCTTTGTCTTCCTTGCTCCGTTTCCTCATGTATTTCCCGCTCTTTTCTTTGTTCCGCTTCGTTCGTTCGCTTGTTTCTCCCATTCTTGCTTCCCTCCTTGCCCTTCCTCCTGCCTTCGTATCAGGCAACGCTAATCACCCTCCCAACTCAGATCGAACAATAACCACACGTCCTGCACCTTCCCTCGTCTCACGTCTAGCAGCTCACCCTTACACTCTATCCCTACCTAACGTGAAACACCCAGAAAGGGAGGCGGTCGTGATGATGCTGTAGCTGCATGGGAGCGCGCTCACGACAGGCGTTGGATAACCCTGCGAGTTAGTTGGGGAGGTATAACGGAAGGATGGGCGGGGCTGGGGTCAGCTGTGTGCAGCCCTTTCTCCCTCCTTCCATTCTCCTCCCGCCACAGAAGAGCTCGGAATTTGCATCGTCGCCCCCGAGGAAGAAGCACTCCTCAGTACCATATCTGCCGCCGACCCGAGAATCAGCCCTCGGCTCCCACCCCGGGCCCCGTACACATTCGGCGCGCGCGTCCTCAGTCTCGGGGGTAGACAACAGAGCTCATGATGAACCGGGCGGAGACACAGACGCTCACATGCCGCCATATTCCACAGGGACGACTGGGGGTTTATATTCCCGCTGTTGCTGCTAATGGTAAGCGCTAGCACCAGCTCGAAACGAAGGGCGAGCACCCGCATCAGCACGAACAACACCTATTTCGTGCAGCGGAGGACGCCCCAGCCCTCGATTGGGATTATGCGGGCTGTGATCTTGACCGTGTTTGGGATACTTGATCGATGCGTTTAATATCGTGGATTTGGAGGCCGTCTGGGTGGGTGCTGTCCCTTGTTTCTCTTTCCGAGTGTACTGATGATGTGATCACAGGAGATCGTGCAAATATCTGCGCATGCGGTATTACCTGATGGTCTCGTCGGTGTATGTGGAGGAGACAGTAAGGCATCTGGTCCTCTGTGAGTGGTAATATCACCACTATCGTTACTTGGTTAGGTACGCTTGGCTTTTTCTTGGCTAGTTTGCTCTCTGTCGTGCTGACGGGCGTTTTTTCTTAGATCTTTATATATAATGGTCATTGGGACGGCGCCGCCGTGTGTTAACTACTCAAGACTCTTCAGTGGTGAGTACAAGTACGCCTTATTGCCGGCTTAGCGTCCCACGAGTCCCGCTTATGTATTCTTTCCAGCACTGAATCGTCGCCGTAGCGTTATGATTTGGGGTGTGCTGATGTGCACCGTCCTCGGCCCCGGTGCTTTTGCAGCCAGGAGATGCGGCGGGCAGGTGGAAGGAGGTATTTTCTCAGGCTCTGAGCGAGGTCGGTTCTGCCTTTTTTTCCATTCTTTCCCTATGTCTAATATGACCTAATCTGTTCCAGACGACTATACACAGGTCCTGCACCAATAAACGTAGTATATGCTTCTGCACAGGGAGGCGCAGGCGTGACGCTGTTAGGTGATTTGACCGACGCTTGCCTTTTTGAGAAATAAGCGCTCGGGAGCGGATTCAGATGGGTGGGGGCTGGAGGTGGCTGTGGGGGTGAGGGTTATAATAGTGCTTGATTGTGTATCTCGTTTTTCGTTCTCTTGTTGGATGGGTTGTATGACGATGTAGAGTGGTGTCCGGTGTGACCGAAGCCGGCGACGCGTTGTTTGGTAGTGCTTGGTTACCGTTGCTCTTGATCTGACTCGGATGATCAACGTGCATTGTACTCGACACAATTGTTTTTTTCCGACTGTCATCGGCTGGCGAATTCAGGTTGACGTTCGAATGTCTTGTGTTTCTATGCGACAAGGAGGAATTAGGGTGAGAAGTGTTATTATCTCGTATCTCGTGGGGTTTCATTGTCTTTTCTACTGTCTAAGTTTTGGCATGCATATGGTGACCTTAAGCTTATGCCCCATGCTACGAATCCCACAAGGTCTTCTGCCCTTGAATATTCAGCTTGTGACGAGATGCGTAGCTATGGTCCCTTTCGAGTATGTCTTCTCTCCGAGCGGCCCTCAGTGTCCGGTCGAAACTCGATATCATCATGTCTGCTATGATTTTTGCACGGATTCGGCCATCTTTGATAAACTTTTTGAATGCTATCCCTTGTCTTGATTTCGATTCATGTTATCCATACTACCTTTGTTCCTTCTAGGCTGGCTTTTGATCGCGATACACCTCAATCATGCTCAGTTGACCTTGTTTTTCAACCCTAGTCCTTGCTCAAGGTGTCTATCGTTCTCGATATTTCTGCCGGGTTTCGGAAGGAATCGGTGAGCACTAGCACCTATAGATTTCATGCACTTGACCGTCTTTTACCATCTAGGTGAATGTGCCTTTACAGCAGCTTGAAAAACATTCCGAAAACTTAAACAAGAAGGGTGTCGGGATTGAGCGACTCAGCTACGGCATATGTCGTGCCATATAAAGGTCGCTATGGAGTATTTGTTTAATTTCATGCACCTTGTAGCCGTTGTATGTCTTATGTTACCTTGTACATTTTCTGCTTAAAATATGCCTTCACTGTTCAGCACTCCCCATAACATACGAGTAACGACAAGCTACCGACACGAAGCCAAATTTGCAACGCATACTAGAGCTTAGAAGGTCAGCGCGAGCTTCGTTAAGCTTTCCTCCAAATTCATTATTAAATCAACCTTTTCAGACGATGAACTATTACGACCGAAGTCCCGTCCAGAGTCCCTTTCAAACGGGCACCAGTTCAGGGTTCAGGCATAATATACCCCCGAACTACACCTCTGGTACCTACGTAGGCCCAGAAATTCCGCAAGGTTCGACATACCAATTTGATCAGAATACGCCGACCCGTGCACGACGAGCGACGCGCTCAAGTGGAGTTCCATACCCTTTACGACACGAACAGCCAGCTACGACCGGAATCTATAGATCCACTAACGATCAAACCTTTTCTACGAACACCAACACCGGCCGACCTATAGGCGTTTACTATTCCTCAAACGAGCAATCTATAGCTGGACCATCTTATCAATCGACCGCGGGTATACCTCGCCAACAGCCTCCTTTCATAACGAGACCCAGCGATTTCCGGCAGCCAACGCTACATGGACAGTATCCTTCTCCCTCCCAGAGCCACCAATATGCTGGTGACTCTCCTCAATATCTCGACACGATACCTGCGCAGGCCACCACTTCATCTCATCAAATACCTGCACCACTAGGGAGTCCGTCTCGATCAGAGGATTCTTTCTGGGAAGATGTGATTGAACCTCAGTATCCTGGATCTGGCGCTACATCTCAGCCCTCTCTCGGCGGAACCCGTACGGACAATTGGGCAAATCCTCTTGCAACAGCGCCTACATATTCCGCACCTGCCCATGAAGCATCCCCTTTTAATCCTGGTCCGCTGTCCGGAGCTGGACGAATCGAGACCAGCACACAGGCCTACCCTGTCCGTTTAGCCAATGGGGGCATTTATCCTATGCCATCGATACATCCAGCTCAGCCATCCAACGCCGGCGGTCTCAACCCAGAGGCAGGATCCACGATTTACGGTTCAGTTCCTGCCCCCACAAACATCACAGCTCCGATACCGAGGCCCTGGGAATATTTCCTGCCCAATGAAAGTATCCAAGCAGGCATCGAAGATGGATATCTTGAGGCAATATCCAACAGCGGCAGCGGATCCATAGCTCCCAATCCCGCCGAAGGCTCCAACTCAAGGACCCGCGACCAAGAGCGACCGAACCCAGCCGCCCGCCCACCACCATCACGCGAGAGTCATGGGGGGAATGCTGCTCCTTTGTTAGCCTCGAGCTCCCGTGTTGCTACCTCTGGAGGAGAAGCTTCTAGCGGCATTCAGCCAGATCTGCGATCACAGGCTCCACAGACCATGAGGTCGAGCAATACGCGTCGTCTAGTGCAGAATGCTCCAGCGCCAGCGCCAAGTTCATCCGATGATCAACGGCAACGTATGGTGAATCAATCACAGCACCCTGCCAATCATGCTACTCATCCAGCTGCTCCCCAGACTGCTTCCACTCCTGCACATGCGCCGAGCCCCGGTACTGGTGCAACTGACCCAAACACCTCGGATACCCTTCTCCACCAGCCCCTGGCTGATCCAGAGACCTCTCGAGCCGCCGTTCCGAATGCCCCGGCTCCGCAAAGTAACACTACAGGTGCAATTCCCATCCCCCATGCTGGCGCCACTGGTCAAGAAAGCGGTTCTTCACAACACGTGCCCGACATACCAACCGTGCCTAACTCGAGCGTTCGAACCCATTCACGCAGTTCGAGTGTGAATACTATTCGACAAGCCTTCTCCGAACCCTCGCCACCAACCCGACGATCTCGACCCGATGTTTACATTTGGTCCATCCCGGAGGCGTGGAAATCGGCCAGCGACCTCATCATTGAGAACTCCATCAGCGCGGAAATGTTCTTGAAGATCCTTCGAGAGTGCGTTAACCTCCAAAAGCTTTCGGTAGTTCTGGATAGACGAGACTCGAGGGGAATCCTCAAGGATTCGCATAGTGTCCAAGCAGACAAATTGGAGATTCTCTCGATTACGACTTCCGTGGAGCCTAGGCCGATACTCGATGCTCTCGTCTTACCGAAGTTGAGGACTTTCCGATTGGCGTGGGATAGCTGCCATGGTCAAAGCTCCCCGCGACATTCTAAAATCGGATTCTCTGCCCTTATGGATCGTTCATTTTGTCCTCTCAAATCTCTTTCTCTTTCGAATGTTTTTCCGGCGGAGACTGAGCTCCTCATGTGTCTGGAATTACCACATGTTGGAAGTACCCTCCAAAAACTCGTTGTGCGAGGCGATGTGACCGACTCAATTCCTTCGCTTTCTTCGGGAAGATTGATCACTGGGGACACCCTTAATGCGCTCCTGCGTATTTCTCCCAATGGTCGTGCACTGTATCCTGACCTAAGGTCATTAGAGCTTTCCTATTGTTACCCTAGTGATGGTCAAGTCAGGAGACTATTGGAATTGCGCGGCTCTGGTCGTGGCTATCCTTTCGATATTGCCCTACCTTTCCAGACGATTGGGATGCTCGATGTGGAAACCATTGGAGAAAGACTCTCAGTTCGGATGAAAGGGGTTCAACTACGCGTCACGGCAGATTAACTAATACTGTAATTGCACCTTAAAATGGTTATGGAGCTATATGGCTATGCCTATATGTTAAAATCGAGTTCGCAAACTGACAACGTCACGATCACGTCACAGGAAAGAGATTGGATTCCAGTTTGTCCTCTGCATGACAGCGAGAGAGGGGAGAGGAGAGGACAAACGGATGGGTAGCTACGATACATACGAGTGAGCTATATACTGTGTCCGATCCCGAGATCCGTGATATGTGAGTACATATACAGAGAATGATATAACGGGTAAGAAATGGAGATACCAAAAGATCCCGATGGCATCGGCGCATCGCACTCGTTCGCACAAGCGCCTGATATTCCAACACTATATATATGTCTTCTTTTACCAGGTCCAAAGTATTTGAATAAGAATATTGATCAGTCGCTTTTTCAAGTTTTTGGTCGCCAAGTCATAGCAAGTCATTGATAGAACTACATATGTAATACCATCAACACAATGACAACAGCAATCGAGTTCAAGAAACAGTCGGCCATGTCTTTCATGCCCTTACGCAATGACTGGAGGATTTCTCCTGCCCTCCAGAGATACCGCGTCTCTGTGCCAATATCTCCGATTGTTTCGATTGTTTTTTTTTCCTTTCTCCCACGCTCGCCGAGCTGCCAGTGGCAGCCACGCTCTTGACAACCCTGGCATGCTGTAACTATCCATAACAATAAAAGGTTCGAGATTGGCGGGAGCACCATGCACCTTGGTGCAGAACAAAAAAGAGGATGGTATATAATATTGCGCATTTTGACGCACATTTGTCTCTATTCCTCTTGATCAATCCAAACGCAATTACTCCGGATCCATGTTACTACAAAGACAGGTAAGCTATATCCTTTATTTAGAGTGCTCTCTAGAATTGATCAACCCACTTGCGTTATCTATAGGCCAGAGTGACTCCTCCAAATTTACCCAGTCATGGAAGAATCGTTGGCATTGAGGCAGTTAGCACGGTGAAGGTGAGCCGCTCTGAGGCCTCGCAGGGACTTCTGACCGAATACGTGCTAAGATCATTCCAGTCGACCGAACTCAACCCACTCTCAACGAGACCTATATACCTACGCAGCCGCCGATACACCGTCTTCCACCAGAACTCCTTGGCGAAATCTTCATATTATGTCTTCCACCTGCAAGGAATGTCATATATCTCAATCCCAGCGTTCAAAGAGCACCGATGCTACTGTGCCGAGTCTGTGGCCGTTGGAGAGATATCGCGATATCCTTACCGATCCTGTGGTTGGCCTTCAACGTTTCGATGGAACGTAAAACGAAGGCGACTCACGTATTCTTGCTTGAACTCTGGCTCGAACGCTCTCGTGGCCATCCTCTCAGCCTCAACATTTTGGAAATGCCAGAATCTGACCCTGTTAACCATCTATTCTTTTCCAATATCCATCGTTGGGGTCACGTCACCATGACTTTGGATTCACAGATGATCGAGAAGCTCTCGAGGATAGGCGGCAATAGAGCACCGCTATTGAAAAGCATTGAATTACACCAGCCACCACATTCACGTTACGACATTAGCCAGCTCACTCCGGTTCTATCGTCGTTCCCGAGCCTTCGTAAGCTGACCTGGAACACAACGCCGCCAAGCAATTTCACGCAATCCACATGGCCTACCCTGACGCATATCATCGTCGACAGCTACCTTGACGCAGGCGAATGTATCACATTGTTGTCCTGCTGCCGTCAGGTCGAGCTCGCCGCCTTCAACCGGTATTCACCCTTCTGCAGTGATACCCGTCCTCGTCCCATCGTAACCCTATCCAACCTTCACACCTTGTTCGTCTACGGAAAAGACTCCGGATACCTCCTGGATCACCTCACCCTTCCTTCCCTGCTCGTCCTCAGTATACCCAAGCCCGCAAATCGCACAGTTTTCAAACACCTTGACACTCGATCCGACTGCAATATTCAAGATCTGACACTTTGCCAGGATAGTAAAATCCTCGGGGAAGAGCTTCTATATTACCTTGGACTGCGGTGTTTCCAGTCGCTTCATTCGCTCAATGCCTGGTCGGGCATCTCAGATGCCGTCATTGCGCACCTCACGTTGAATCCGACATCGTCATCGAGGAATCAATTCCTTCCTTACTTGACGAGCATTTCATTGCGGTCCTGCATTACCACGGACGGTACTATTTCGCGTATGATTACCTCGCGGTTTCGTCCCGCTGAGGGTGGTATCAAGTCCGAAAACTCACCCGCCTCATTGAAAACGGTAGAAATTCAGTACAAACCAAGAGATGACTTATCTGGGATCCGAGGAGGACCTTTTCGCACTGATGTGGCTACTTTCCGGTTATTGTCTGCCCAAGGACTTGAGATAACCTGGCGCTTATTACTATGAGTAATTAGAGCGCCCCTAATTTTACCCTGCCTGTTCTTCTCTCTGTCGAGTTCTATTTTATATCTTACCTTTCGTACCCAATCTTATCTCATGATCATACTATTGCGAAGAATTAGCGAAGTATAAATTGAACTTGTCGAACAAAGAGTCACACGTCGGCAGAAAGATCCGACCTAGTTGCACTCTTCCTTTTACCTCGACGCCTCAAATACCTTGTAAACACCCTTCGCACAGAATTCACCCCATGAGCCCACCGTCAGTTCGGCTTTAAATATGCAGGGAGGGCCATTCTAATTGCTGACCGGAGGGCAGGCTTGGTCGGGTACGTGCGATTCGGAGGACCTTTCGCTCTACATCATCTTGACCGGCGAACTTTGATGCGGTCCAGTATGTAGACCTACGGACTGTACTGGTGTACTGGATTAATCAGGTTATTGTGTCGGTCGTGAAAATTGCCAGATCCATGACAACCGCGCGACAACAAACCCGTTGAACGTACTTCGGTTGATAGATCACAATGATTCCTTCCGAGATAATTAAGGATGTAAGACCTAGTGGTATCAAAGAAAGTACAAACAAGGTGGGCTTGCAGCCTCTACTTCGTACGTTCTCCTCACCAATATCGCACGATAGACCACACAGTCGGTACTGATGGCTGTAGGTATGCGGGCAGAAGGTTCGCTGTGCGTGACAGGCCCTAGGTACTTGGTTGACGTGTTTGGTGTCGCTCTGGATGGGGTGTCGGGGGGAGAGGAGACGGAGGGTCCGGAGGCCCTATGGGTGGGTGCTGTCCCTCGGTCATCGTCCCGAGTGTACTAATGGTGTGATTACAGGCATGCACTGGTGCAGATGGTGCAGATGGTGCAGATAATTGCCCTGTCAGTGTGTCTCGTTGGGCAAGGACAACCACATGTCGCTCAGCACAGGTGGGGAAGGCGACCACCGCTATTGTTGCCAACGTCGGTCACAGCGATGAGCGCTCGTTTTGGTACGTTTTACTTTAATTGTGATGATTCGGGTGCTGACGGGCTTTCTTTTTTTAGGTATCTATGTAGGGTCGAATGCAGTATATGTATCTCGGACATTGGGATAGCGCTCCCGTATGACGACCGCTCGGGACGCCTCAGTGGTGAGGGCAAGTACTTCTTCCCGCCCAGCCTAGCGTCTAACGAGGCCCCCTTGTGTTTCTTTCCAGTCGCAGGAACATCATTCCCGCCTTCCGAAATCCGGACTATCGTCCGCCAGCTTCAAGACTCATGAGCCTACGCCCATCTCCACCTTCGGTGGCGCTCTCTCGAACCAGGACGTCGCCGGCCTCATAGACTTCGCCACCGCTGCCCTCGTTCCCAGGTAAGCCTTCCACACTCCCACCTCTCCTCACCTTCGTCTCCCAACCTCCTGCCCCTGACACTCATTGACGTGAAACGCACAGCGTACACGACTGCACCTGCGTTCTGGCATATAGGGTATGCACCGTCCTTCCGTGCCAGTGCCCCTGCGGACTGCGCGTGCGGGAGGTGCTGCGAGACTGGCAGATGGAGGCGTTTTGCAGGAGGTGGGTTCTTCCTTCTTCCCTACCCTAACATCTAGCATACCCCAATCTATACCGGACAGCCCATGTTCTGCACTCGCGCCGCATATCTTACAGCCTATCCACTTGCCGCATGCTCATCGATCTCCTCTGACGAGTCAACCAGGATCTCGCCTGATAAACTTCGTCTTATCCGTCCTCTGTATCGCTTACGAGGTAGACATAATTGGTGTGCGAGTACGTTGAATTGGCATAGGAAGGAGGGAGGGGGCTGCTGAAGCTCACCTGTTTTGTGTGGGGTTGAGTTGTAGGTTGCTTACCATGAACTTTTGGGCGTCGGACCGATATGGTAACGCGTTGTTTGGAGTTGTTTGATGTTCAGTGATAAAACTTGAACCTTGTCTCCTGAGTCTAATGCTCTATCACTAAATTCCCTGAGGTCTGATTGCTTTTGACCGGTTTTTGACGAAGCTCGTGAAGATAAGTTTCGGTGAGTCGGCGATAGCAACCGTGCTGTTGTATTTGTAGCACCGTATCCTCGGACTCATTACCCTTGTTCAGAGCTGACAAGGACACGCCCCATCTCAGAACATTGAACGTTCTATACTATTAGGTAATTCAGTTAGCAACGAGATGCTTCATGATGCATAATCCCTCTTCATATTTCTCATCTAGCCACTATGATCTGCTTATGAACGTCCGAAGCTCGATCCCTCCAGGTGCGTGCCGAAAAGCCCATGTATTCCTGAATAGATGCCCGGGGCCGCTACTGGTCAACGACGGAGGTCTGAGATACTTGACAGCACGGGATCATAACTATGGCCACGAATGATCAAGCAGGGCTTGTTTTATCACTCGCCTTGAATCTATTGTTCTGATTTATACAACAAGGAGAATTACATACTTATAAAGTTGGTACGATACTACAGATCGCTCACTAAAAATATGGACCCGACATCATCCCAGGTGCGTTAGCGCTCTAGTCCATTCCCGCCCCTCTCCAACTAATGGACCTCGCGCAGCCTGCCAGCTCTTCCGTGATTTCTGTGAAACGATCAACACACCCAGTCAACAACGATTCGGTTAGAAATGAACTCCGAAGCTGGAATACAACTGGCATCAGCGAATGCCTGTCACGCCTCTTACTCTCTAGCAATGTGCCTTTCGATGAAGTAGGATCCTACGAACGGGGCGTTGTGCGACCTGCGAGTGATGAAATTTCCGCCAACCCACCGTATATCAATGCTCTCCCCGATGATTTGATGTGCATGATCTTCGCTGGATGCCTCCCCGAATACTCGCCCTCCCTCGACTCTGAACCTAGCTCCGCCCTAGCTCCCCTGCTCCTCTGCCAGGTCTGCAAGCGTTGGAGGAACATTGCAGAGTCGCACGCAGAGCTTTGGTCGACTCTCAGATGTTATTTAATTTCGCCCTATTTTGCGTGTGAAGACAATGCCAGATTCGCCCAATTTCAACTTTGGCTTCAAAGGTCTCGTGGCTGCCCTCTGTCTTTGGATTTTCAATTCTTTCTATCCCCTCGCGAGCTCGAGCTGATCTTTGAAAATTGCCGCCGTTGGTATAAACTGTCGCTGATACTCGATGCCGCGGCGGGACCAGAATTCCTCAAATTAACCACACAAGATGTTCCGCACTTGCGGAAAATCTCACTCAGCATTTCCGGAGACTGGGAAACTTCTCGGCTCCCTTCTGTGCTTCAGAAGTTTCCTGCCCTCGACGGTATATGGCTATCTCAAGGACTGACGAATATGAAAAACTACAATTGGCGTAACCTTCTTCAGCTGGTCTTATTTGACTCTGCCACCATCAGCGTTGGAGGATGCATCGACATGCTTTCTGTATGCCAGGCATTGGAGAAATTCACAATAGGTCCCTTGTGCCGACGAGTAGACTCGACGGGTCCACCGCCGTACATCATAACTCTCAAGAATCTCCATTCCCTCACACTTCTGGCACCTGGTTTCGAAAGGCTATTGGGTCATCTCACCCTTCCTGCTTTTCAGCAGCTTCGTGACCGTGTATCCAATGATCGCGGTGAACGTTGTAACCCCCAATCTCTCACCCTCATGTGCCTCAATGTGCATCTTCCATACTTCGAGTATGTCACCAATCTCGATCTCTGGAAAAAGAGCTCGAAAGCGACCATAGACCTCCTTACCTGGAATCCCGTGGGCGAAGAAAACATTCTTCCACACCTTCGACGTTTGAGCCTGAGGAATTACAAAGGAGGCACGGACGGTAAAATTTCGGAACTGATATCATCGCGTTATCCCCAGAGCTCCGAGTCGCGAGGAACCTTGGCGCCACCCCTCGAGTTCTTCCGCGTGTGGTTTAACGACATTGGAGTGATGACCACTGAACACAAACCCAGACATATACTTGATCTGGCAGCTTTGGACTACTTCGCCGCGCTAGGACTTCGTGTGGAATACGAGGTTTTCGATTCACAACTCAAGGCCGACGCACGTGAAGAAGAGGATAGCAAAATCTACCTCCAGATTTAATTCATCTTACGATGACGGGGCCGCAACATAGTGCCTCGATTAGAGGATGTCCGTTTCATGCCGATAAACCGATCTTCCGGACACGTTCTGCGTAACCACACTGTCATTCCTCGCTATAGCTAATTTTCAATGACCCAATTTTATATTGTACTCTCCCCCAGGCTTCCGAATGATATCCCACATTTTTTCTACCCCAACAAGGACCTCATAGTAATTTGTACTACTTTATAACATGCTTCTGAGTTGTCTTAGTATGTCCGAATTATATACTGGCATGTTCCATTCAAGTTTGAATGTACCCTGTGTGGCGTATTTTGAAGACCTTTCCTGAATCTGGCGAAATCATTATTCCCCTGGCATACTCCTCGCCCTTCATCCAATGAGCTGTAACCTGTATTATGTGAATTGTTCTGGAAGCTTCGAAGCTCTTCAAGAATCTTGATCACTGTTATTATCGCCTATCAAATGATCATAGCGCCACCGGTTGTTTAAATAAGGAACAATACTCGAAGACTGTCTTGTTTTTAACTTTCATTGTGTAAACAAGAGCGGTCGAAGTATATAATCTTGAATAAGTTTTCGGAACGTTCACTGTTACCCAAATGTACTCGAAACGCCAGGTTCGTCTTGATTGGCATTCCGCTCTCCGCCACTGAATCCACCTCGTACAGCTGAACAACCACCCTACAGTTCTCAGAAGACCCGCGCTACATAGAGTGAGGACTCCTCGCTTAAGAAGAAACTCCTCAATATTACGAGCACCTTCTGAGGCTATAACCCCCCGAGCTCATGTCGGTCTCTACCATGAGCGTCGGAATTCTGCAGTGCCCGGGTTTGACGAGGCGATACAAGATGTCGACGACATGCCCAGAAGAGGTCATTCATTCCTTTATCCTCTCACTCTATACTGACAAGCCTTTTTCTTTCAAGAGAAAATCCGCAGACTCGGAAGCGTCGAGCAAAGAGACGGAATGTCCCCAAAGCGGAGCATCAATAGTCTTCCACCTGAGATCATGGGCTTGATCTTTGTCGAGTGTCTTCCCGACGGGTGGTCTTTCGGCATAGATTCTGAACCTGACCCAACCGTGGCTCCGATGCTTCTCTGTCAGGTTTGCAGACATTGGACGAACGTTGCGCTGTCGCTAGCCGTCCTGTGGTCCAATCTTACGTGCAGTTCCACACGCAGAGATAGGTCGTCGATCATGAAGCTCTGGCTCCAAAGGTCTCGAAAACACCCGCTTACTCTTCAAGTGACAACGGTCCTTTCCCATTCTGAGATCAAGCTGCTTCTTTTAAGTTCTCATCGCTGGTATAGAGTCATTGTCGACCTCGATTCTACCGCAGGTCCGGAATTTCTGACTTTGGACAAAGCAAACGCTCCTTTGTTACGAGATTTATCGCTGAAAATTTCTGAATCCGATCGCTGGGACGTTGTGCGGCTTCCTTCTGTGCTTCACGCGCTTCCTGCCCTTGATACACTATGCTTGGTGAATGTCGAGAGCCTAGCACAATGTGTCGCCATACTCTCAGGATGTCCCGCATTGGAGAGGTTGAAGATAGTCTCTGAGTTCGCTTTAATCCCCACCCCAGCTGACCTGCAGAACCCAATAAGCCTTCCCCATCTCTGTTCATTGATGATCCTATCAAACAATTCTGAGCGCTTACTGGGTTATCTGGATCTCCCTGAGCTATTGCACCTCACCATACCTGTAACCAATAATCTATTACTGCACTTACGTGCACTGCGGCCCTCCTGGAAACTTCAAACAGTCAACCTCATCGGGCCATCTAATCCTCGTCAAGAAGAGCACCCACTAATTCTGGACTACATTCGCCTTCCCAGCTTCGAGTCTGTTACCACTCTCAAATTCTCGACGACTCGGATTTGCGACACGATCGTGGCCTATCTGACATGGGATCCGTTGCGTACAGCAAAATCTCTCCCCCATCTTCAACATTTGGTCATGGAGGGTTGCTTCACGAGGGACGGCATGGTTGGAAGTATGGTAGCATCGCGCTATCGCTCAAACACATCAGAAACCTCCGCTCCGGTTCTGAAATCTGTCATTGTGCGGTATTACCACAGCGTTCGGCGTGGCGAGTTCGGAGTAGCGCACGAGATTGATTTGGCTATTTTCAAGCACTTGGTCAGCAAAGGTCTTCGTGTAGGTGTAGAATGGAACGTCGGCACCTTATCAGTACAAGATTGAATACAATCATACCAGCTGATGAGATGCGGAGGATTTGAATGCCGAAATCGACCAAATCAAGCAGGCACATAAACTGTATGTAGAAAACGTATCGTTGAAGACGCCATTATAAGACAACGCGGGATTGCCACCGTTACAAGAACAAACGATAGCCGCTCAGCAAAACGACCCATGGGTCGAACTGGAGAAGGATCAACGTCTGCGATGTGGACTATGACCTTGACAGAAACTGACCATATCATTATTCTCTGCCTCCCTTACGAGACTACACCGCAATTCGAGATACTTACTGATACTTTCGCGGCTCACAGAAAATGAGTCGATGGCATAGGAAAAGGTTTGACCAGGGTATCGCCTGATTCCAGATGTACGCGAACGAGGCCTAGACCTTTAGTTGGTAGCACGTCTATGGTGGACAGAAAATTCCAGAGCCTGGGAAGGCGAGGAGTTGGGCCGGTGTAAGATCCTCAAGAGTGATAATCGTCACATTGCAAGACAGAACTGAATACAATTGATTATTCCAATGTAAATCTTCTTACAACGACGATCAAGGTGTTGATGTCGTTTCTGCTATCCCTATGGTGTGAAGCTCAAGACCCTTTTCCGTGAAAGAAGGAAAAGCCGGAGTGCCCGATATGCGGAGAATTCGAACGTCGAGGTAGGACTGGGATATAGTACAGTCGTAAGCATCGTTATTATTTCCCTCCCTGACCAGTGGCAAGATACTTGCTGGAAATTTCGAGGCTAAGTCAATCGCACGCTGGGAAGAGCTTGGGTATATTCAGGTAAGGCAAATCGGCACTGCGTCGGTCTCGGGGCGCCAATGTATCCGATATTGCCCGACGATGCGGCCATTGACAGCGGTACGCCGCCGATCCGGATCTTCAGATACGGTAACCCGTATGTTGTGGGAGGCGAATTCCGGAGTGGAGGAGCATTAGAGCAACGAGACTATCATGGCCAGTTTGCCGCAGTAATTTATAAGATGCACAGGATGAGGCAAATCTTGGGCAGATCACCGTGACTAAAGTGATGTTGCTGACAGATACGGCTTCCGGGCCGGTATTTCCGCTTAGTGACCGCTTTGAACTGACTTGACGGGTGAGAAGCATCGAGTGTGTGAATAGGCAAATCATGTCGTCGGCGAGAGATGCGGCGTCGATATATGTTCACTTAGGCTTATTGTCCTCCAAGATCGTTACGAGTAGCTGGTACGAAGCTGGTAACGATGCGGTGAAAGGACGCCACTGGAGCTTCTGCGAATCCAAGTCAGATGCGAGACCAGCTGACCGACTTTCCCCCCCTTTTCTCACCCCGAAACACCGAAATAGTATCATATATAAACACTGAGAAGCGACCGGATCTTCTTCATTTTTTGCCCTCATCACCATTAACATGCCTCCCAGCTTCTCTCACGAATGGAACACTTCCGCCTACAAGGGCAAGACATCGTTCCCAACAGGCCTTTTCATCAACGGACAATTTGTCGATGGATCAAACAAAACTGAAATCGAGTGAGCAACGCGTCTTCATGGTTAACTTGTAGAAGGCCATATCAACGTTTTTTTATCTTATCAGAGTGATCAACCCCAGTGCGTGGTTTGTTTTTTTTCGTTGACAATGACAGGGTCCTGATCACAACCATTGTTGACCAGCAAACGGCAAATTGATCACGAAAGTCTCTGAGGCCACAGAGAAGGATGTCGATCTCGCAGTCGAAGCCGCACAAAAGGCGGTCGACACTACCTGGGGCCTTAACGCGTCAGGAGCGCAACGTGGGGAGCTCCTGAACAAACTCGGCAATCTGATGGTGGAGCGCAAAGGGGAGCTGGCTGCACTCGAGGCTTTGGACAACGGTGCGAACGTTGACCATGTCTTCGTTTCCATATTCACTTTTTTTCTCAGGGAAAACGTTTGATTGGGCTTACGGGACCGACGTCACTTTCGCTACCAATGTCATCAAGTATTACGCTGGATGGGCAGACAAGATCCACGGTCAGACCATCGAGGTGCGTGGTCGTTACAATGGTTGAGGACATGCTGACGGTCTTTTTATAGACTGATGAGAAGAAGTTGATATACACCCGCCACGAACCCATAGGCGTTGTCGTGAGTGTTATGTCGTCAGCATCGTCATCACACCATTGATTCATTTAATAAGGGACAAATCCTTCCTTGTGCGTTCAATGTTTATTTAATATGCATTATACTAATCTTGGCTTTGATTGGTACAGGGAACTTCCCTCGTATGTCCTCTCTATCTTCACGGAATGTATAGCTTATTTCCGGCATAGTCCTCCTCTTGACTTGGAAGATTGGCCCTGGTACGAAAGCTTAGCCCATACGTAATCCCCATTTTATTTACCCCTCGTATAGCATTGGCTACCGGCAACGCTATTGTGATGAAGGTGAGCATAGCCACCTCCCCAAGTTTTTCCATCTCACCCACGCACCTCCAGTCCTCCGAATTCACGCCCCTGACAGCGCTATACATGGCCAGCCTCATCAACGAAGCCGGCTTCCCTCCCGGCGTCGTCAACATCCTCACCGGCTACGGGCAAACCGTCGGCGCCGCCATCAGCTCGCACCCGCACATCGAGAAAGTCTCCTTCACGGGAAGCACGCTCGTCGGCCGAAAGGTCATGGAGGCCGCCGCGAAGAGCAACCTCAAGGAGGTGACGCTCGAGCTCGGCGGCAAGAGCCCGAACATCATCTTTAACGACGCGGACCTCGATCAGGCTGTTGGCTGGGCTGCCCACGGCATCTTGTACGTCCACGACTGCCTGTCGCTAGAGGGTACCTGAGCTGATGGTAATGCAGCTGGAACCACGGCCAGGCGTGCTGTGCCGGCTCACGGATTTTCGTACAGTCAGGCATCTATGACGAGTTCCTCAAGAAGTTCACGGCCAAGGCGCAAGCGATCAAGGTTGGCGATCCATTCGCCGCCGGCACCGACCAGGGCCCGCAGGTTTCTCAGATCCAATACGACGTGAGTGGTGCCCCTCCATTCTTTATACATTACAGACGCTTACTTTAGTACGCAGCGCATCATGAACTACATCGACTCCGGCAGGAAAGAGGGCGCAACGGTGCACCTCGGTGGCGACCGCTGCGGCACAGAAGGCTACTTCATCAACCCGACCATCTTTACGAACACCAAGCCGGACATGAAGATTGTCCAGGAGGAGATCTTCGGGCCCGTCGGTGTTGTCATCAAGTTCGAGGATGAGGCGGACGTCCTCAAGCAGGCAAACGACACTGGTGCGTTACCCCCAATATTATATGGTTCCGAAAACACTGTTTAATAATGTCATTTTTATTCAGTGTACGGTTTGGCTGCGGCCGTGTTCAGCCAGGACATCAATCGCGCGCTGCAGACAGCACATAAGCTGCGGGCGGGCACGGCGTGGGTGAACTGCGTCAACCAGCTGCACCCGAACGTGCCCTTCGGCGGGTACAAGCAGTCTGGTATCGGTCGCGAGCTCGGGGAGTACGCCCTGCATCAGTGAGCCTTTTTTATCTTTATTCTCTAATGGGGGAGATGCTGACCGCTGTGATAGCTACACACACGTCAAGGCTGTGCATGTCAACTTTGGCCACCGGATGTAGGGGACGTGATCGTTGGCGCGGTTTATGTATATTCGTTGGCTTTCTACACCACTCGAAAGAAGAAGAAAATGTATCTGTAACTATCAACCCGACAAACGTTTGATTCTATTTACAACTTCGGTGGGACGGCAGCAGGAGGCACGCCACAGCCCTCCAAGAAGTTCGTACACGCCCTATAGAACCGCTGAGCGTTACGGGCCTCGAAGCCTTTAGGGATAAACATGGCGACGCGTTGTTTGGCCACGATTGGTTGATGAACCAAAAATATCACAAAGCCTCCTCATTTTGTTCTCATCGAGAGTCATGGAGTCGCTACGTCGAAGCCTCTCATTCCAAGCCTGGCTGTTCTTGTTTGAACATGTGTTGTACACATTCATCTTTGTTCCCTCCACACACTTTCGACTAATTGGCTGCAGTTCGCAGATTCAACAGTTTCCAATGTCGTTCAATTCCGAGTCGAGCCATTGGGTATATGCTGCACTATTTCTAGCTGTTTTCTATCCTGCTGAACTCAGCAGCTATTTGGATAGTCTTTGGTGAGAATCAATCCCGTTTAAGTATCAACAAAATCCTTGTTGTATTCGTGACTCATCGTATCATCGCGTTTCATGTACTTACGACCTTTGTTCCATCCACCAGAGTATAAGATTTACAAAGTTATGCCACCAAATACTTTGAATTTTCAGAAGGATATCCATCCGTTGTTGCATGATCCGGCTGAAGGAAGACAGACGCTTTGTCGTCCAGAGTCGCCATGGCGCATTTGTCCAGCCTCGCGTGCCTTGTTGTCGTTGTATGTCTTTTGTTACCTTATACATTCTGCGCTAAAAACAACTCGCGCTATCCTCCGTTCCTCAGAATTTACGAGTAACGACAGCCTGCCGACAGGAACCGAAATCTGCAACGCATAGAGCATACTAGAAGGTCAGTGCATTATTCATCACGCCTTCTGAACCGTTATGAAATGATCATTGCTAGACATAATGAAAAACCTTTTCAATTTTTTCCGAGCGAAAGTCCCAGGAAGATCAAATCGTCGACCTAATCCTGCTACGAACCATACCGGTGTTCCCTGCCAGACGTACACCTATCCAGAGTCTATTATTCCCACACTACCATATATTCCTGCTCTGTACGAAACCCAAGCAACGACCCAAGGTTCAACACGCCAAAACTATCATAATGCACCTTCCCATGAACCTGACAGACAACGAGCGACGACCTCAAGCAGAGCCTCAGCCACGTCTCATCGCGAACAGCCTGCTACGACTTATTCCACCAGAACCTATAATGCCCATTACGATCAAAGTTATTATACAGATACCAACACAAGCCGTCCTAGAGACGGTAATTCTTCAGGCAGGCACGCTACAGCCGCACCACCTCATCAGCCCTACGCGAGTAGACCTCGTCAGCAAGATCCTCCTGCTCCCAGAACTGCTTCACGACCCAGCCATTCCCGCCCTAGGCTACCAGAACAGTACCCTATACCCTCCGAACGTTATCCTACTGCTGATTCATCGCAGTCTCGTAACGCGAGGCCTCCGCGCGCCCCAACTCCGGTTCCGTCTCGTCAAAACAATCACGACTCCGAGCCACGTTCGAGTTCTGCAACGAGGGATGGAAATCATTCAGGGCCTAGTGGATATACTTATGCGAATCCGTCTCGAGCTTCGACCTCACGACAAACTTACTCCGGGAGGAGTACATATGCGACTGAACCTCAGCATCATCACGCCCCACATGTATCTTCCGCATTGCACCGCGAAGAATCAAACGTCGAGGACCGGCGCCGTCCGCATGGCTCGCGCCACGCTGGATCTAGCACTACACGGCGGCCCTCTACTGAAAGAGCGCACTCGAACCATCGGGATGATATGGTGCAGTCTGCTGTGGAAAATCCTCCGCATTCCGCACCTGCTCGAGAGGCACCCCAATTAACCCCTGCTCTTCGATCCAGAGCTGGACGGACCAGGAATGTCTTTCAAAATTTTCGTTGGGCCGCGCAGGATGCCATTCGAATCATGTCGCCTCGTCGAACTGATTCTGAGTCTGCCAGTTCCGGTGGTCCAATTCCACTCCCAACCCGCACGCTCAACGATTCTTATCAGGGAATGCAAGCCGATCTTCCTGTAATGCCAGCTCCTGCCCCTCCAAATGTTGCGGCTCCGATACCGATGCGCGAAGGTTCCAATTTGCCGATTCGCGATCAGGAGCGATCGAACCCGGCCAGTCGCTCTCCACCAAGGCCTCTTTCACGTGAGAATCATACTGGTTCACTGTCAGCATCGAGCTCCCGTATTGCTGCCGGAGGACACGCTTCCAGCGGCATTCATCGAGGGGATCTGCATTCACAGGCTCCACAGCCTGCGAGACCCAGTAATGCACGTCAAACTCGCGATCCTCCATTGCCAGCACCAAGCTCATCCGATAATCGCTCACAGCACCGCCGAACTCATCCTGCTGGACCTCGAGCTCCTACACAACCATCAAGTTCTCGTATTGATGGAACTCAGCAAAGACCCTCAGATACCCTTCCCAACGAACCCCAGGGTGGCACAGAGACTCCCCGAGACGCCATTGCTCCCGTGGCTCCCCGCGCACCCCCGCCATCGAGTCAAACACCCCGTCCCAATGCTCACCCTGGGGTCTTCTCGGAGGAGTGGAAATCGGCCACCGACCTCACAATTAGAAATCCCATCAGCGCCGAAATGTTCTTGAAGATCCTTTGGGAGTGCGCTGACCTCCAAAGTATTTCGGTAATTCTACACAGGGGAGACTCGATGGGGAGCCTCGAAGGATCAGAATGCATCCCAGCAAACAACTTGGAGATTCTCTCGATTACGACTTCAGTGGAGCCCAGGCCTATACTTGACGCACTCATCTTGCCGAAGCTGAGGACTCTCCACTTGGAGTGGGATAACCGCCATGGTGAAAGCTTCCCACGGGACTCTCAAATTGGATTCTTTGAACTTGTGGAACGATCATCGTGCCCTCTCAAGTCTCTCTCACTGTCGAATATTTTTCCGGCGGAGAGGGAACTTATTGAGTGCCTAGAATTGCGGCATATTCGGGAAACTTTCGAAGAACTGGCTGTACGGGGCGATCGAACTCCTTCACTTCTTCCTCCTCCCTATTTGTCGGGAAGATCGATTACTGGAGACACTCTGATTTCGCTTTCTCGCATTGCTGAAGATAGTAAATTTATCGTATGTCCCAAGCTCAGGACATTGGAGCTATCCGACTGCTATTCCGATGATGATCAACTAGCAGCGCTAGTAATATCTCGCTGTGTATCACAAGGTAGTTTGTTCCGAAATCTCACGATCTCATTCCACGAGCACAGCGGTTCGCACCAACAGGATCTGGCCGAACTAGCTAGTCTGCAAGGTCCAGGGAGCGATGGGATTTGTGTTAGGATAAAAGGGGCTGAACTACTTGTCTAATGCCCTTTAGGCAGTACTAAGTCCTCTATTCGGTAAACTTGTCCTAGACACTAGTGATACATCTCTGTTACCTTCACTACACAATTGAAACCTCCATTTCCTCCATGTGTAGCTTAGATGAACTCAATTTCCTTCATAGAGGCCTCGTCTGATGAAGGTGTGATTAGGGTATTGACGTTTCCTGTAGTACTACTACAGCCGTTACTTGTCGCAAATCTGTAGAAGTTGATGTACAGCTTACCCATAGACCGTAGCCGTCATGCCAAATAAGCAATGGCTTCCCAGAACATGCACTTTGTTGGCTGGCAACCCATCTGTCGGCCTGTGGTAATCTGTGTTTTTAGAGCCCACCAGGACACGCTGGCGGGTTTGGGTGTACCTCGTGGGCCATCGTGGGCGGCCCCGAAATCCCCAATCCCATATTCTATATTGGGGGAACTCTTGCCACCGCAGTCCCAGCCTTCCTCCGAGCCGTCACGACATGCGGCTCTGTTTGTGCACAGCCATCGTGTAGCCATTCCGCTTGCCGGCCCGGGTCACTCTCTTGGCACTCTCCGTCGCTCCACCTCGAATGCGAACTTTGACAAGGTCAGGTGCTAGACCCGCGGTTACCTGACTATTGTGTCAGTCGTGGTATGGGAAGATGTTGAGTGCCAGGCCCTGACAACGCATGTCAGACAATAAGCGCTTGGAATTTCGACGGCAGAAATCGTGGACAGTGCAGAACAAAAAGCAAATATGGTATATAGCGCTGTTCATTAGTGGTAGTCTCGTACCCCTCACCATCTTCACCTGACTTATATATCAATAAACCTTGTACCGAAGATCGTTCGCAGGTGCGTTACATTCTTTCTTTGTAGCTCTTCCTAACGAATCAACATGTCACTCTCGATAGACTAAAATGACTCCTTCCAGGACGAAACTACTTGTGTGGCCTGGTAGTACCGAAGAAACTGGTGACAAGGTTGGCTCACAGCTCTACTTCATACATTCTCCTAACCAATCGCACACTAAGAATAATCGCTTCCACGGATTGTGTCCCACCCACGACGAGACAGATCACACATCAGAGTCACCAGAGCCACCAATCCATAGGCTTCCTCCAGAGATGCTTGGCGAGATATTTATCGCCTGTCTGCCGCTTGATAAGGGGTGGTTTGGTTTCAATCCCTGCGTTCGCAAAGCTCCAATGTTGCTCTGCCAGGTCTGCGTTCGCTGGAGGGATGTCGCTGTATCCTTACCAGCTCTGTGGACAGCCTTCAACAGTTCTGCACGAGGGTGCAAGACAACGCCGGGGCGCGTATCCCTGTTACGGCTTTGGCTCGAGCGCTCTCGGAGTCGTCCCCTCACGCTTAACTTCCTTTCTGAGCTAGAAGATGACCCGGTCGTGAAGCTACTACTCTCACATGTTCATCGATGGGGTCACGTCGCAATCGATGTCGGTTCAGGAATGATTCAGAACTTTCTAAGAATCCAGGGCAAGGAAGCGCTGCTATTGAGAAGTATCGACCTCGCTGGCTCACCGCAACCGAGTAGGGACATCCGTCGGCTCACTCCAGTTTTGTCGTCGCTTCCGAACCTTCGCAGATTGAACTGGAGACATGCGTTGCCCGATAACTTTTCGGACTTTGTATGGCCCAACCTCACACATCTCATAATCCACAAAGATATATGCGCGAGCGAATGCGTAATTTTATTGGCCTCTTGCCCCCGAGTCGAATTCGTCTCCTTCTGCTTCTGTGAATACTCACCACACCGCCGCACCACACACCTCCCCACCATCACTCTTCCTTATCTCCACACTCTGATGATCGACGGAGAGGACTCAGGACCACTCTTGGATTACCTCATCGTTCCTGCCTTGCTCTTCGTTGACGTCGTCAAACCCCAGGATCGAGCAGTATTCAAACGCCTTGACGCTCGATCCAACTGCCATATCCAAAGGCTGAGGCTTTGCCGGGATAAGGTACTTCTCGCCGAGGAGGTTCTGTATTATCTCGGGCTACGATGTTTTCAGTCGGTCAGCTCTCTCGAAATTGGGATGGGCATCTCAGATGCCGTCATTGAACATCTCATTTGGAATCCGACATTACCTTCGAAGGACCAATTCCTTCCGTATTTGACGAGCATCTCATTTCGGTCCTGCATTACCACGGACGGCGTCATTTCCCGCATGATCACCTCACGTTTTCGTCCTACGCGTGGTTTCAAATACTTACCCGACTCATTGAAAAGGGTTGAGTTACGGTATAGATCGAGAGATCGTTTCCTCTGTATTAAAGGAGGACCTTTTCCCATCGATGTTTCTGTCTTCCAGTCGCTCTCTGCACAAGGGCTTCGGATAACCTGGAGCGTTCCTCGTGATGCATAGAAACTTTCTGATGACTATTAGGGTGTCCCTGATTTAAACTTTCCCTTCCGCTGAATCATATCTCGCATCGAACCCTGTATATACCCAATCTTATCCCACTGCCATGAAGAGTTATGTGAACGGCACGAGGCAAGCGTCGAGTGTCTCTTCCAACCTTGCAACTGAATCACACGTGCCAAAGCTGTTCCTCCTTGTGCATCTACTTTATGCGCACAGCATGAAGTGGTTTGACCCCAGAACGACCAATCAGTGCGCAGAGGCGCCGAAGGCCCAACACAAGGACTCAACACGGGTGACGGGAGGCCACAACCACGTTCTAGAAGACGAGTGTCACCGTGCGTGTTTTTTTTTCCATGTCAGTTCGGTACTATTGATGGATAGAAGCGAGTTCCCAGTCGTCCTGTGGTTACGTTCCGGCTTGGGCTAAACTGTCGGCGCTGCCATCAGCTTACGACCTGCACATCGAGAAGATCTCCTTCACAGGAAGCACGCTGGTCAGCTGAAAGGTCATGGAGGCCGCCGCGAAGAGCAACCTCAAGGAGGTGGCCCTCGAGCTCGGCGGCAAGAGCCCGAACATCATCCGAGTCTTCGACGACGCGGACCTCGATCAGGCTGTTGGTTCGGCTGCCCACGGCACTTTATACGTCTGTGACTGTTTCTCCTTCTGCTAACGGTGCTTGAGCTGAGGGTGATGCAGCTGGAACCACGGCCAGGCGTTCTGTGCCGGCTCGCGCATCTTCGTGCAGTCAGGCATCTTGACGAGTTCCTCAGGAAGTTCACGGCCAGGGCGCAATCGATCAAGGCCGGCGATCCGTTCGCCCCTGGCATCAACCAAGGCCCTCAGGTTTCCCAGATCCAATACGACGTGAGTGCTGCTCCGGCTTTTTCTATATATTGCAGAGGCTTACTTCCGTACGCAGCGCATCATGAACTACATCGACTCTGGCAAGAAAGAAGGCGCAATGGTGCATCTCGGTGATGACCGCTTTGGCACAGAAGGCTACTTCATCAACCCGATCATCTTCACGAACACCAAGCCGGACATGAAGATCGTCCAGGAGATCTTCGGGCCCGTCGGTGTCGTCATCAAGTTCGAGGATGAGGCGGACGTCCTCAGGCAGGCAAATGACACTGGTGCGTTACCTCCCACATTACATCGGTTCGAAAAACACTGTTTGATGACATTTCCGTTCAGTGTATAGCTTGCCTGCGGCCGTGTTCAGCCAGGACATCAACCGCGCGCTGCAGACAGCACATAAGCTGCGAGCGGGCACGGCGTGGGTGAACTGCGTCAATCAGCTGCATCCGAACGTGCCTTTCGGCGGGTACAAACAGTCTGGTATCGGTCGCGAGCTCGGCGAGTACGCCCTGCATTATTGAGCCTTTTTATCTTTATTCTCTAATGGGGGAGATGCTGACCGCTGTGATAGCTACACAAATGTCAAGGCTGTGCATGTCAACTTTGGCCACAGGATGTAGGGACGTGATCGTTGGCACGGTATTCGTTGGCTTTCCACACCATTTACAAAGGAAGCTCTCGTTTGAAAGAACAAAAAGATGTATTTGTAACTATGACGATGATACATTTGATTCCGTTTACAAGCTTGGGATATGTGCGACAACAATACTGTCAATGCCTTTTGTAGCGAGGGTGGTAGTGAGGGATAAATACGGCGACGCGTTGTTTGGCTATGATTGGTTGAGGAACCAAAAATATCACAAAGCCTCCTAGATCTTGTTCTCATCGAGGGTCATCGAGCCGCTACATTGACGCCTCTCATTCCACGTCTAGCTATTCTTGTTTGAATATGTACCCATTTCGTCTTCGTTCCTTCGACATTTTGACTGCAGACCAGCAAACTCTACAAGTTTCAACGAGTCTGCCATTCCGACTCATGTCGTTCAATTCCGAGTCTAGCCATTGGATACATGCAGGCTGCACTTGCCACTGTTGGCGGCCGGGGACGTTGCTAGCTGCTTTCGATATTTCTAAATTCAGCAGCTCTTTGGATACGCTCAGGTGAGAATCAAACCCGTTGATCAACAAAGTCTCTTGTATTTGCATCGCCCCAATCCATTTACTTACAACGTTTGTTCCATCCAGCAGAAGATAGGATTTACAAAGTTATGCAACGAATACTTTCAATTCGCACAAGCGCATCCGTTCTTGCACGGTTCAGCTGAACGAAGACAGACACTTTGCCGTCCAAAGTCGCCATGGTGCATTTGTCCACTGGCAGCCTCTCGCGTCTTGTTATCGTTGTATGTCTTTCGTTACCTTGTACATTCTGCGTTAAAAGCAACTCCCGTCATCCTCCGTTCCTCAGAATTTACGAGTAACGACAGCCTGCCGACACGAAATCTGCAACGCATAGAGAATACTAGAAGGTCAGTGCAATAATCATCACGCCTTCTGAACCGTTATGAAACCATCATTTTCAGACATAATGTGGCTTAAAAACCTTTTTCGAGCGAAAGTCCCAGGAAAATCAAATCGCCTACCTAATCCTGTTTCGAACCGTACTGGTGATCCCTTCCAGACGTACACCTATCCAGAGTCTAATATCCCCACACTACCATATACTCCTGCTATGTACGAAACCCAAGCAACGACCCAAGGTTCAACACGCCAAAACCATCGTAATCCACCTTCCCATGAACATGACATACAACGAGCAACGACCTCAAGCAGAGCCGCAGCCGCGCCTCGTCGCGAACAGCCTGCTACGACTTATTCCACCAGAACCTATAATTCTCATTACGACCATAGTTATTATACAGATACCAACACAAGCCGTCCTAGAGACGGCACCTATTCAAGCAGGCACGCTACAGCCGCACCGCCCCATCAGCCCCACGCAAGTAGACCTCGCCAGCAAGATGCTCCTGCTCCCAAGTACCGCGAAGAATTAAACGTCGAGGACCGGCGGCGTCCGCATGGCTCGCTTCAGGCTGGATCTAGCGGTACAAGGCAGCGCTCTACTGAAAGAGCGCGCTCGAGCTATCGGGATGATAGGGTGCATTCTGCTGTGGAAAATCCTCCGCATTCCGCACCTGCCCGAGAAGCATCTCAACTACCCCCTGCTCTTCGATCCAGCGCTGGACGGGTCAGGAATGTCATTCAAAATGTTCATTGGGCTCTGGAGGATGCCATTCGAATCATATCGCCGCGTCGAACTGCAAATCCACTCCCAACGTGCACGCCCAACGATTCTTATCAGGAAATGCAAGCCGATCTGCCTGCAGTGTCGGCTCCTGCCCCTCCAAACGTTGCGGCTCCGATACCGATGCGCGACGGTTCCAATCTGCCGATTCGCGATCAAGAGCGATCTAACCCTGCCAGTCGCTCTCCACCAAGGCCTCTTTCACGTGAGAATCATACTGGTTCACTCTCAGCATCGAGCTCCCGTATTGCTACCGGAGGACAGGCTTCCAGCGGCATTCATCGAGGAGATCTGCATTCACAGGCTCCACAGCTCGCGAGACCTAGTAATCCACGTCAAACTCACGATCCTTCAGTGCCAGCACCAAGCTCATCCAATAATCGATCACAGCACCGCCGAACTCATCCTGCTGGACCTCGAGCTCCTACACAAGCATCAAGTTCTCGTATTGATGGAACTCAACGAAGATCCTCAGATACCCTTCCCAACCAACCCCAGAGTCGCACAGAAACTCCCCGAGACGCCATTCCGACCGCGCCTGTTCGGGAAATGGCGCAAATGTCCAGCCACCGTACCTCTCCTGGTCAAGGGAGCGGTTCTTCACGACCTATGCCCAATATCCAAACGGTGCTGGATTCCACTAGTGTTCGAACCGAGACAGCTCACAAGCACAGTTCGACTGTGAATGTCACTCCCCAGGCTCCCCGCGCACCCCCGCCATTGAGTCAAACACCGCGTCCCTCTTGGGTCGTCCCGGAGGGGTGGAAATTGGCCACCGACCTCACAATCAGAAATCCTATCAGCGCCGAAACGTTTTTGAACATCCTTTGGGAGTGCGTTGACCTCCAGCGTATTTCGGTGATTCTGCATAGGGGAGACCTCACGGGATCTGGGCGCATTTCAGCAAAGAACTTGGAGATTCTCTCGATTACGACTTCAGTCGAGCCCAGGCCTATACTCGACGCTCTCGTCTTGCCGAAGTTGAAGACTTTTCACTTGGAGTGGGATACTTCCCACGGTCAAAGCTTCCCCGAAGATTCTAACATTGGATTTCCTCAACTTATGCGGCGGTCATCATGCCCTCTCAAATCCCTTTCACTCTCGAATATCTTTCCGGACGAGAGTGACCTTATCAAGTGCCTAGAGTTGCGACATGTCGGGAAAACACTCCAAGAATTGATTGTGCGAGGCGATCTGCCTAGTTCACTTCCTCCCCGTTCGTCGGGTAGATTGATCACTGGAGACACCCTGAGTGCGCTTTCACACATTCACAATGGCGCGTTCAGTGTGTGCCCCAAACTTAGGACATTGGACATTTCCTACTGCTACGCTGAGGATGGTCAACTGTCTAAGTTGGTGGATTTGCGTAGCGACGAGGGACGTGAATTCCATATTGCAATGTCGTTCCGGAAACTCTTCGATTCCCACCAAATGGATATGTCCAAGCTTTCAAAGCTGCGGGTTCCAAGAAAGAAGTGGCTTTCGGTCAGGATGAAAGGGGCTGAACTGCTTGTCACGACAGATTACTGAGATCTGGGTGGTGAAGCAACGCTATTGAGCGTGCCCACAAATGTGCGCAGTGGGCGCTTGACCTCTTATTTGGAAGGTAGGAGAAAGGGGATTAGATTCCGGCCATCTCGGGCCTGATTTATATACCTATGTAATTACTAATCGTACTCTGGCTTGCCCCAAATCTTACACTTTTTGGATACATTCGCGCGTGACTTGGGATAGGTAGAACAACTTTTAGTTAACAGAAGGTAAGTACCAGGGCATCACGGTTCTAGTTCAGATATGTAGTCGCCCTTAGCTTGACCACCAACGGGCGGCGCTCATCGGTGACGTCATGACCCTTTCTGTCGGAGTTTTTATGTCCGTTTTTGGTCCGTTTTCAACTTGAACTTTTTTATGCAACAAGGATGGTACACTTCAAGTTCTATCAGCTTTCACTCCCACCCCGTCGGTATGCAAACCGTCAAACTATAGGTTTTAACAGGCTAAAAAGGCTATCGTGTCAGTCATGAAGACAGTTCGCATATGATGCAAGACAATTGGGCCCTTGGCAACGCATGTCAATAATAAACCCTTCATGGATGGTGCAGAACAAAAAAAAAACGACTCCGGTATATAGTACCGTCCATCGATGGCTCGTATCATTCACCGTATCCTCCATCTGTTTTAGTGCACTGATAAATCATGCTACAAAGATTCTCGGAGGTGAGTTAATTCCTTTGTTTCCGTTGCCCTTCTCAACACACTCCTAACTCTCGATAGACCACTGGCAGGACGATAACGTCCGGGCCAACGAAACAAATGTGGCTTAGTGGCATCGAAGAAATCATGCAGAAGGTGGGCTCGTAGCCTCCACTTCGTACTTCTCACCAATCGCGCGCTAAGGTCGATCGTTTCCAGCTACGACTCACCCACAGCGAGACGTATCAGGTCAGAACACAGCCACCAATTGATCGTCTTCCACTAGAGATCCTTGGCGAGGTATTCATTGCCTGTCTGCAGCCTGATTCGAGGAGCATGTTCCACAATCCCGACGTTCTCGAGGCTCCAATGCTGCTCTGCCAGGTCTGCAGTCGTTGGAGGAATGTTTCTTTGTCCTTACCAATCCTTTGGTCCACCTTCAACGGTTCCATGGGGTCGAAGACTACGACACCATCCCGCATCTCCCTCTTAGAGCTTTGGCTCGAGCGCTCTCGTGGTCACGCCCTTACCCTTAACTTCTGGAGAATGGCAGAACACGATCCGGCCGTGAAGTTACTATTCTCACATATCCACCAATGGGGTGACGTCGCGATGAATTTCGATTCACACATGATTCAGAGATTTCTCAGCATCCAAAGCAACGATGCGCCCTTATTGAGAAGCATAGAATTTCGACCCTCCAAGTCACCGCAGTCGCCCAGGGCGATCCGTAACCTCACCGTAGTTTTGGCATCGCTACCGAACCTTCAGCGATTGACCTGGAAGCACACGTTGCCCGGCGATAATTTCGCCGACTTCGCATGGCCCAATCTCACGCATCTTGCGATCCATGAACATATATGCGCAAGCGAATGCGTAACTTTGTTCGCCTCTTGCCTCAATATTGAGTTTGTCGCGTTTCACGACTATTCATCCCGCAATCATGTATCGCAGGTTTCCATCATCACTCTTCCCCTTCTCCACACCCTAATCATCGACGGAGAGGACTCTGGACCCCTCTTGGATTACCTCATCGTTCCTGCGCTGCGCTTCATTGACATCTCCAAACCGATGGATCGGGCAGCGTTCAAGCGCCTTGACACGCAATCTAACTGTCAGATTCAAGGATTGAGGCTTCGCCGGGATAACGTACTTCTCGCCGAAGAAGTTCTGTATTATCTCGGGCTACGATGTTTTCAGTCGGTCCGCTCTCTCGATCTTGGGATGGGCATTTCAGATGCCGTCATTGAGCATCTCACGTGGAATCCGACATTAGTTTCCAAGGATCAATTCCTTCCGTATTTGACGAGCATCTCATTTCGGTCCTGCATTACCACGGACGGTGTCATCTCCCGTATGATCACCTCGCGTTTTCGTCCCACGCGTGGTTTCAAATACTTGCCCGACTCGTTGAAAAGGGTAAAGCTAGTGTATGAAGAAAGGGATCGTTTCCTTGGGATTAAAGGAGGACCGTTTCCCATCGATGTATCTGTCTTCCAGTTGCTCTCTGCGCAAGGACTTCAGATAATCTGGGACGTTCCTCGTGATGCATATGACTCTGATGACTATTAGGGCGTCCCCAATTTAAACCCTTTCCTCATGCCGAATTATATCTCACATCTGATCTTGCAACGAAGCCCTCTATATACCCAATCCTATCCCACTGTGAAAAGCTATCAGAACAGCGTCGTCCTTCTCAATTACTGATCACACAAAAAGACAAGCTATGAACCAGGGCCCGGCGCCTTGGCGTCCAGTGCAATCAGTCTGGAGTATCCAGCCCCGTCTCGAGAGCCGCGCTCTCGCCCTCCCTGTCGTAAGAGTCACCCCTTCCCCCTTCTCATCGTCTTCCTCAATCTCACAAGCACCCTCAACATCGTCCGCCACACTCATCTGGTCTTCCTTCTCCGGGTACGCTCGCTCTCCTCCTCGCAATCATTCTCATCTTCCACCTACGTTCCCCACCGCCATCGCCGAGTACCGCATGAATTCGCGGCCACCCCTCATCAACCCGGCTCGTCAGCCCCAGCACAAGCTCACCCCCCACAGTTCGCAAGCCCACCCTCGAAGGACACTCATTGTCATCCTCGTCCCGTTTCGCAGGCCGCTCCCGAACCCGCCGAAACGACAGCTCTGACTCCACAAGCCTACCCGCATCCGACAGGCTTTTGTGAACGACCTGAGCCGACAAGCGTGTCCCCCTCCACAGTCATCGGTACTGTTGTCCCCAACTCTTCTCGATCTCGCTCCCACGCCGCCTCCCATTCCCGCATCTCCGCCTCCTGTCCCCGACCACTGGCATGCCGCGTCCGACAGTTGCTACGCCACACTTAAAGGACGGCGCCGGCAGCAAGTCTATATCCGCCACCCCCTGCAGGGAAATGTTTGCTGCCCCCAGTTTTTCTAAGGACTGGACCACGAGAGGGTCGATGTTGGGCTTGGAAACGGCGGGGTTGGAGACGGCAGGCTCGGAGATGGCAGCTTCCTCGAAAATTGGTTATGTGCTGGCAGGGTCCTCGACAATGGGCTGGGCCGTGAGGGAAAGAACTACAGGGTTGTTAACGTTCCAGTAGGACTGCTCAGCAGAGTCCTGCTCGTTGTACAGCGGCGCCTGTCCCAGTATGATGCAGAGACAGAAACAGAACGTGCTGGTGGGGGGCCGACGACATGGTCTAGCTCGGGGAAGTTCGAGTGGAGGGATTGGCTCAAGAACCGCCTCTGGCTCCGATGCGCGAGGTGAGACTGGTGAAGTTGAGCTCGTCGAGGTCGATTAAGGTCTCGGTCTTGGCCTGTCTTCGGAAATAATTGCCTAGGAAAATATGGGCAGTTGGTACACTGGAGTAAATAGGAAGGAAGGTATGTAGACCTTGTGTGACACAGCGCACCCCATCATCAGCCCGCTTGCCCATGCCGTCGATGTCCTTCGTACAGAGGTTTTTAGGCGACGCGAGCGTTTCAGACGACGAATCAGCTCTGAGAAGGATGGGTTCACGGGTGGGTGCGATGACAGCAATTTAAGAAGCGATTAGCTATAAAAAATGCTACCTGTAGAGAAGTTTGAAGGTCAACAAACGACAGGTATAATGGTACAAAATAAATGTACCCAACCATACACGGGATAAGTCGCCTACGTGCAGGTATAAGGTCGAAGAACGTCGAGGAGTTGCGGGACGTAAAATAAGGCGACCGCCTTTTTAAGGCAGTCCATGGAGGCATTAGTCAACCGAGCCTCCGTCTCAACGAGTGCCTCCATAAATGGGCAAATTAAGGCCTTTTGGAGGCGATATATTGGCATCTGGGCATAGAGCAATAAACACAGTGTTTATTGTGGAAGACATGGTTGCTGAATTGGAGAATTGGAGAATCATGGTGAGAGGCGCTGGTCATATAGCTGGCGGATGTCAGCCTCGTCAAAAAAACTTTCCAAGGGTCGAATGTAGACACATACCACATAAGAACGTGTGATGTAGTAGCCAACATCATCCATTGGTCATGCTGCACATCACGTCGTCGACGAGATGGTTGAAGTTCAGAAGAAAGCGGTTGTTTGGCACGATCTTTCACAACAAATAATATCATTGAATACTCCGTTAGTCCAACCTCACGATTTCTTGATGCATATGGCAGTCGCTAGGGACTATGGCAGCTCGGAGTAATTATCATATATACGACCCACTTCTCGCCAACATCACACTCCGGTTGCGAAATCATTCTAGGATATCTATGAGCATCTAGACCTACGTCGGATCCCTCACGAGGTATATGACCTCGAACTTGGCTTCGTTATGTATTTTCAAGTTTCAACGGACAAGCAGGACCAGGTATGTAAAGTATCTCTGTACTGACCTCTTCTAATCTTCTCACCGAGCGTCACGGTTAGCAATTCCAAAGGATCCAACCCTTCCACTCAGCCCTCCATAAAGCAGCCCTCGCCCGGCTCCACTCTCACAACCCTCTCGCAACCTCTCTGTCTTCTCCACCCGGTCTCTCTTCCTTCCTGAGACGTTCATAACCACCGCCACCGAGGAAACACCATCAGCACCATCCCCACTGTCGACCCCAGCATCGGCCTCCCGCGGCGCGCCTCCGTCTGCTGAGCCGGACCCAAGACTACATAGTAACGAACTGCAACATTGGAACCGAGCCTGTGCGTTTGGCGGTCGAAGCTGCGGTCGAAGTCGAAGAGGAGAGGAGGCAGATCCGGCCGCCGTATGGGTGGGTGCTATCCGTTTCTTCGATTGCGTTTTTTAGTGTGCTGATGCTGTGTGTGGTGGCAGGAACATACCGGTGCAAACGGTGCAGATGTTCGCACATGCTTGTTCGTGTATTACAGAGACGTTAGCCATATGCCATTCTGCGAGGGCAGCGGCGATTAAAGACGAGGTCGAGGGCTTGCTTGTATGTTTGCTCCGCCTCGGGCGCTGGAGGAGGCAGATCTGGCCTGAGCGTATCGCAGTGCTCGGGAACGCAGTGGTATGGATGGGTGTCGTCTGGCGAGTCTCGCCAGCCAACCTACTCTGCAGCACTGCCACACCCCGGCAATGTGCGCTATCTACATCTAATCCTAGTCTAATCTATGATCTAAGCGACCCTGATCGGTCCGATCGCACCGCTACATGTGCCCACCCCGACTGAAGCAACGTCCTCGTTGCGCTCACTTCCTAGTCCACGCCTGACTTGTCCATCAACCTGCCCTCTGCCGTTCTCGCATCAGGAAAACTGTCAATGGCTAAGTAGGCCAATTTGACCAACATAGGCCTTTTTGGCGGTTAGGTTACCCCTGGA